>APFE030474184.1:282125-340169 GCA_000404065.3 Pinus taeda | reverse complement strand
GAAGTTTTAATCCTTCGTAACGAGGCCGAATTTCTCCGGGAGGTTCACCGCGTATTCGACGGGCTTGCCTCAATAGATCGGCCACAGAAATAACTTCAGGAGACTCGCCCGAAGTCTACGGGAGCGTCTCGGTGGTTCAGCCACAGCTAAAGATTTTTAACTACTACACACGAAATCAAAGTAAAATCTCAAGAAAAACACCTAAGGTTACTAAAGAACCAAACAATTTTGAAACACACGCTTAAAAATCTAAGGCGTCAAACCAATCACAAACAGTAACTTCCGGACCAAAAAAACTAGTTGGTGATGAAATCCAACCTCGTAGGATTCAGTACAGAAAGAGCGGGTGGAACAGTTACCCCGGCAACCTGCTTAATGAATAGACTGGACCAAGTTCCTCCACTTTAACCGTCTCGAGTGAAGTGAACCCCCCAGAAAATCCAAGTGAGTCTAGCCGACGTCTGCTCCAGGTACAGTGGGATCTTCCCACCACCGTCACCTTGGGTAGAATCCTAGGATTATGGCCACTAAGGTTACCAACAGCAACAAATATATCTGGGGGAACAGTCTACACTCCGACAGCACGCAAGGGCAGAGTAACAAGCTCAATCCCTTACCGGCTCCTTGACAATGGTCAATCCAAGGTTTACCGATAAGTGATCCCCAGGCTCCTCTAAAAGAGGTTTACCATTTGTAATACGTGCGTGTCTGGCGTCGTTCCCAACGAGGGAGGATTGATCCCTCACTGGTTCGGACACGAGCTCATGCTTCTCCTTTAAGAGGAGCTTTCCCAGAGTATAAATGCAACAGCTGGATTTATCCTATCACAAGATAAGCTACTTGTTTGGTTTAATAGTCTTGGAGAGTTAATTACTCACCTACTCCAAGACACTAGCCTGATCTATGTTGGTGCTTCAGAGCCCTAGAAAAATAAAAATTTCTAAGTTAATTTTACTTTAAGCGTTGATTTTAATGGTTGTTCTTTAAGACAAAGGTGATGGAGATGAAACTTGATGGTGTATAGACTCGAATCCAATTCTCTAAAAGATGCACCTAAGATGATTTACACTATTTTTCTTTTCAATGAATTTTCTAATTAAGAGAGTTGAGAGAATGCAATCTTTTGATAAAACAACTTTCTCAATAGACAATCAAAGAAACAATCTCTTTATCTTTTCAAAGCGCACAAAACATGACCACTCATTACTTCATGAAAAATTCCTTTTTCTTTCAAGACTTCAAATGCTACTCTAAAGCAAACTTTGCAAAGGAGATCTTTTATATTTCCTATTTAATAAAGCATGTAAAACTAATCTGATCAAAGCTATTCCAAGATCTATGAAAATCTATGAAAAATTCACTCAAAAAGCAAATCAAAGGAAATTTACCTAACTTTCCCTAACAAGTAAATCTAAGAAGCAAAAGCCTACTAAGATGATTCTGGGATGTTTTACTTGGCAAAAATCAGTCCAAGGACTAGTTTATGCAGAATCACAAACTAATCAAAACAAAAACTCAATCTCTTTTTGTTCCTTTTGAAAATGAAATTCACAACTTTAAATGGACACGCTATATTGAAATTTCGCAAAAAGGCAACACAAAGGTAGGTCGCTCATGCGGGTAGACTTTACGACTGGTTTGACTCCTAAGAAGACTGACAAAACGAGAGATATCTAAGGCTTCACAACTTCTAAATCCAGAGTCACTACAGGACCAATACAAAAATCAAAACCCTAATGCTAAAACTTCAATGAATTTCACTAAAACTTTCGACACTAATGGGACAAGTGCAAGTGAAGGTTTTTGACAGACAACCAGTGGATCTGGGTAGTAAAGACTAGGGAAAACAAAATCTAAAAGGAAAAAATGGATAAAATTGAAATTTTCTCAATTTTAACAGGGTACGCAGGCAGCCTATGTAACCAGATGCGTCCACGCTCTGTGTGCAAAGAGACAGTGCGTACAAGTACGCACTGTGTCTAACCCAGAGGGTGTGTACTACTGCAAAATGAAGAAAAACTAAATTCTAACTCGACTCTAAGCTAACCCACCCAAAAACACAGTCAAGCAATCAAAAAACAAAAGAAACAAGACTCTTTTTAGATCAAAGTAATACTCAAAGGAAAAATCAAACACATCAATGGATTCCCCAGCGGAGTCGCCAATTTGTCATGCGGAAGAGTTATTTTTGCGGACAACCTAACCTCCCTAGGAGTCTAAGACTCTCTAGTGACAAACAAAACAAACAAGAGCAATCCTTCTCTAAACACACATTATTCTATGAGAAACCAAGTGTTTTCCGATCCTACCTCAAGTCCAACGCTTGTTGTATCTAGCCTCGTCGATCCAGATGAGCTCCTCCTTCACTTTGAAACTTGCATACACTAACAATCAAACGATTACATAACATCTGAATATTCCATAAAACAAAGCATATTCAACATATAGACCAAGGAGTATATGAAACAATTCATTAACAACAAATCATTGAGAAGATGGACTTATTTGTATTAAGGAAACAAAAAAGAAACCATTACAACCTGAGCCTTGGTGTTGTGCAAGTTCCTCCCAGGGTCCAGCAAGAGTTTTCCTCTACTTTGACAAGCTCACCCACTTCCAAATGAAACAAGAAAGGATGGTAATCTCTCCTCAGAAGCTTACAATGGAAGTCCTAATTCCAGCAGCATCTACCCTTTGGAATGTTCAGCTTTCAACCTTCCCTCCCTTTGCCCAATGCCTGTATTTATAGTGTTCTAGAGGAAGTTATTCAGTTCCAACATCAATGGGATACTCCCTCTTTTGGATGGGGTAGCTCCTCTCTTGATGGGATAAGTTCCTCTATCAAAGGGATGCATGAACCATCTGGAGGCGCTCAATACACGTCAAACAATCTTCTAGAATGCTCTAGAAGTGACCACAAGTAACTTTTTTAAGATGAAACTCGTGCCTTTTGACCTTTACAGGAGTACGCACCCATCCCTTGACTTACAGAGCATACAAGTACGCAGGTACAATGAGCTTGGGATGCATACACGCAGGCAAGGTAGAGAGAACCTATGTACCCAGAGATAAACATGATTTTTAATGACTTTCTCTCTTTTTTGAAGTTTGACATGGAGAGCAGAGGTATAAGGCTTGACAAGGAGGATAATATGACTATTATGGAGCCATATTAACTGCAGATAGTCATGGTGACAAATTTTAGTGTAACAATTGTGATAAGTGTTGTGGTTCCGAATTATAAGGAATTGCGATGAGGCAAAACCGATAAAGTCTTGAGACGTCGTTAATAATAATTGAGATTCGATAGCGCATATCGGATGCGATGGGGCATATATGTGGTAAGACCTTGGGTAAATATGATCCCCGATTGTGATAAAGTTATCCTCGTTAAATGTACAGAAGCCATATAAAGGTGGAGAAAGGTAAGTTTAGGCATATATTTCCTTTGTAGAAGGTTTTATAGAAATATAGTGCCGATAAAGTGTTTTTATGTGTTAATTCTGTTATAACCAAAGTTTATAAAGGGAAAAGGTTATATATGTGGGTTAAGGGTGGACAAAGGTTTTATAAAGGTTAGGAATGGGTTTAAAGTCCCGATAGGAAGGATTTAACAAATGACTTTAATAGAGTCATAAACAAAGGCTTGAGGGTTGTTGAAAAGCCCCGATAGGAGGTTTTGGTGGGGTGATTGAGTTCTAATACAAAGGATTTGATGATAAAGGGTCCTTAACCATGTATGGTTGAAGATTTGACTCCTTTGTGAGTCAAATTCCTGGGACTAATGTGTTATGCATGGAGAATGCATACTGTGGGTGTAAGCGGGAGTAAACCTGCGTCACTGACCTAGGCTCTGGGCCCAAAAAAGTGGCTCAAATCCCAGGGACACTAGCACACCACTATGTAGAAAAGTCCCTAGATGCTGGCATACCATGCTATGGGAGTGTCTAGAGCCTTCTGGACACTAGCATTCCCATATCATGGGAGCATTTGGGGGTTAATTGGTCTAAAAAATCAGTGGGAATCAGAGGCTCGCTACATGAGACGTTGGGATGGTTCCTGAGAGTCGTGTTTCTAATGTGGAAGGTTTGTATTGTGTGTTTCCATTGGTTCCACTTCCTTAAGGTGGCTTAGGAGGTCAAATCATATCATAGTAACTTCTCATTACATGTTTACCCCAGTTGGCCAATTTCTTGGGTAGATGTGGGAGGAGGGCATTATAGAGTGGTATCACAGCATGGTTCACCCCTCAAACTAGATGGGCTAGTGTTGGTCATGCATTCAAGTTAGTTACATATTTGGTCCTTATGGTTGTAGTCCATGTGCTTATTGCATTTGCATGGTGTTAACCATGGTTGTAGTGATGTTGCCATGTGAAGGTTGATGGTGTTGTTGTGGGGTGTGTCATCATGAGTGTATTGTTGTATATGCATTTGTTATGCATGTTGGTGTCTATATGTTATTATGCATGCATTGTCATGGTTATGGTCATGTACGTATGGTAAGTAAGACATGCAATGTGAGGTCATTGTATGAAATTAGGTCATCATGATGCTATTGGTATGTTATGATGCTAATGTGTTGATTGGGGTGAAGCAACAGATGAAAATCATTAGAGTGAGGTTGCAACACTAGACTTTGGGGTAAGAGAAGATCACCATACAACTATTGTATGTTTGGCATGCATGTATGTTAGTTGATGGGTTGTAATGTGCTTTAGGGTTATATACATGTTTTTCATTTTATTGATTGTTGTGGTTACATGTATGGTAGATGATAGTGAATTATTGTGGTCATATAGTCATGAATGATAGTAACTTCTTGTTATATGCATTTTATTTTGGGTGTGTCTTATATTCTTTTCATGACTAGTCGCACACACATGGGGGCGACAATCCCCCTTGTTCGTCACACCGAGAGCAGTAAGGAGTCACAAGGGGGGCGTAGCCCCCCCATTGGGTGGTTTCAGGGGGCGGAAGCCCCCCTATACGGGGACTGGGGCAGTACCCCAAGAAATTTTTTTTTGGACCTTATATTAGGTGGGTGGACCTACCTATGTTTTTTTGCATGGGCTTTTCACATGGTTTTGGGCATGATGGTTTTCTGTCCATGGTATTTTGTAGATACGTTCAAGGGAACTACAACTATGTTTTACTATAGGGTTAATGGATTGGGGTTTATGAATGCCTTTATATGTAAATATATGTATTGTAACATGAAAGGAACATAATGAAAAATCAATGTAGTAGTCCCAATTTTGGGATCCAGGGGAAAATCTTTGTGTATTCGTTTTGTGTTTCTCGCCATTGTTATTTTCTATTTTTAAGAATTCGTTTGTAGGTAATTTATATATATGGTTAAAGCCTACATTTGGTATCAGATTTGTTTCGACTTCAAGGAGACACCTTTGCTACTGATGGGTTTTTATCGGGCCTGTGGTAGACCGTATTCAGTGGGGGATCTGCCGGATCGATTCTTGCAGTCAAAGAAGATGGCAAGCAATGGAAAGATAGAGATTGAGAAATTTAATGGTTAGAATTTTGAGTTGTGGAAACTCAAAATGGAGGATCTATTGGTGGATAAATATCAATGGATCGTAGTAGATCTGGGTACTAAACCAACAACAATGTCAGCAAAATATCAGGGGAAGTTGGATCAGAAGGAAAAGAGAAAAATATGGTTGTGTATCTCAAATTTAGTATTGTTGAATGTATCAGGGGAAGTTATGGTGAATGATTTTTGGGTCAAGTTAGGGACTTTGTACCAATTTAAGCCTCTGGTGAAAAAATTGTTCTTGTGGAAAAATATGTATAAGCTGAGGATGAAGGATGGATACTGTATGACTGAGCATCTAAACGCCTTTAATACTGTGGTAAGACAGTTGTTATCTATTGATATAAAAATTTAGATGAAGTTAAGTGCATTAGTTTGTTTTGTTCTCTACTAGGTTCGTTGGATAGTATGGTTGTTGCTATAGGTAGCAATAAAACTACCTTGAAGTTTGATGAAATAGTCTGATCCTTGTTGTCGGAGGAGATGAAATGGAAAAATATGGAGAGCTAGAATGGAGATGCCTTGTTTGTACAAGGGCGGTCCCAGAATAGAAACAAAAATAAGTCGAGTGGGTCTAAATCTAGAGGGAGATATAAATCTCTAGGAAAACCTTTAAGGTATGTTAGAAATGTGGAAAGGAAGGGCACTTCAAAATGGACTATATATCTAAAGATCCTGAGAAAGGAAAAGGATATGATGATGCTTCTTATGCAGAGGCGAAAGCCACCTCAGATGAAGGTGGGGATGTGTACTTTTCTTCTTCTTCAAGTACACATGTAGATCATGAGGCATTGTTGATTGAATCAGGTGCATCCTTTCACTTCACTCTCCATACGGAGTGGTTCTGTGAATGTGATAAATATGATGGTGGTGATGTATTATTAGGGGATAATAGGAAGGCTATAATCGTTGGACACAGAAAATTCAAGCTAAAGGTTCAAGGTTGAAGGATTAGAACACTTTCGGGTGTTCTGCATATTCCTACATTGGCTAGAAATCTGATTTCTATAAGCAAGATGGATGATGCAGGTGTTAAAATATTGTTCAAGAAATATACCTACAAGATGGTTCAGGGAGCATTGGTATTGATGTAGGGAGTTTATATTGGAACTCTGTAAAAGCTTTTGGGTAGTACTATTATTGATGGGTGCAACATTTTTGTGGTTCCTGAAAGTGGACGAGAAAACTAGTGGTCTCTAGAGAAAATACCATGCTATGACACAAAAATCTTGGACATATTGGAGAGACAGGCCTTCAGATACTTCATGGTTACGGTATGGTAGAAGGTGTGTCTACTTTTTCTGTGGATTTTGATTTCTATGAACATTTTTTATATGGGAAGTAGAATTGGGTGAGTTTCCCCTCTGGTGCTAAGATTGCAAAAGGAATATTAGAGCTTGGGTACAGTGATGTGTTTGGACCTATGTCGGTTCCATCACTGGGTAATTCTATTTACTATGTATCAGTTATAGATGAACTGTCAAGGAATACATGGATATATTTCCTCAAGAAGCAATATGAAGTCTTTGACAGGTTTAAAGAATTTAAAGCTCTGGTGGAAAACTGGACAAAGAAGGAGATAAATGTGTTGAGGACAGATAATAGTGGAGAGTTATACAAGAAGGAATTTGAAGAGTTCTGTAAGAAGTGTGGTATAGCATGACATAATACTACTCCATACACTTCTAAAAAAATGGAGTTGCAGAAAGAATGAACAAGACGTTGGTGGAAAATGCAAGAAGCATGCTCACTAGTGCCAGGTTAGGACAAGAATTTTGGGTAGAGAGAATGTATATTGCATGTTACTTGGTCAACGGATCACCTTCATAAACATTGGAGGATAAGAATCCATATGAGGTACGGACTGGTAAGTAACTCTCTCTTTCACATATGAGGGTATTTGGCTATGATACATATGTACATGTTCGAAATGAGAAAAGAATCAAGTTGGATGGTAAATGTGAAAGGTGCATCTTTATTGGGTATAAGGATGGCTTAAAAGGTTATAATCTTTGTAACCTAGAACTTAGGAAGGTTGTGTACAATCAAGATGTGGTGTTTAGAGAGGTGAAAGATGTTATTAAACATTAATTCCTCCCAAAGGAACTTCAGAAGATTGAGTTTGAGCTAAAGGAGGAAGAATCAGACTCTACAACATAACAAGAATCAAAAGATGAAAATCCACAAACTCCAACTATGAGAAGATCAATTTGAGAAAGAAGGTAACCAGAAAGGTACAGTCCATCTACTTCTTGTTCAATTTTTTATTTATCTATTATTGATGATGATCCTAGAATTCCCAGGGAGGAAGTACATTTAGAGGACGGAAAACTCTGGAAAGAGGCCATGGTTGATGAAATGGCACATTTGGAAAAAAATGAGGCTTGGGACCTGGTGGAGTTGTTGGCTGGAAGGAAACCCATTGGAAGAAAATGGGTGTTTAAGAAGAAGATGACTGCAGAAGGAAAGGTGGAGAAATATAAAGCCCGGTTGGTAACAAATAGTTATTCCCAAGTGCCTAGAATTGATTTGGTGATATTTTTTCTCTTGTGTCCAAGGTAGCTTCTATTATATTATTTTTATTTGTTGTTGTTTCTTTTGATTTTGAGGTAGAACATATGGATGCGAAGATAACACTTCTTCACGAGGATGTGGAAGAAGAGATATACATGAAGAAACTTGAAGGATTTGTGATGAAGGGAAAGAAATAATTGGTACGTAGGTTAAAAAGTCTATGTATGGGTTAAAACAATCACCAAGGATGTGGTGTTAGAAATTTGATACATTTATATGGGGACTTGGCTTCACCAGAAGAAAAATGGATCACTATGTGTATTTTAAATTAATTGGTGACCATGTTATTTATCTGGTCTTGTATGTGGATGATATGTTGCTGATTGGAAATGACAAAGTAATTATCTAGGATTTGCAGACCCAATTATCCTCCAAATTCAACATGAAATATCTTATTGCTGCAAACTATATTTTGGTCATGGAAATTAAATGAGAACGAGAAAAGAGGAAGCTCTTTCTAAAATATAGGAATTATGTTGAAACAATATTGTAGAGGTTTAATATGCACGATAGTAAACCAGTGAAGGTTCCTATTCTTGTAGGTGTAAAGTTATCTACTAAACAGTGTCCTAAGACACAAGAAGAGGAATAAGACATGTCCCGTGTTTCATACGCAAGTGCATTTGGTAGCCTGATGTATGCAATGATCTATACCAGACTAGACATTTCACATGCAGTGGGGGTATTGAGCAGGTGTATGTCAAAACTAGGGAAGGAACATTGGACAACAATGAAGCGAAATTTCAGATATTTGCGTGACACTAGTGATTATGGTATATGCTACCAAGGAATAACATGATTGGATATAGTTTTGGACATCTGTGGCTTTGTTGATGCATACTCGGTTGGAGATCTATATTAGTGAATATCTACAAGTGGGTATGTGTTTGACCTATTTGGAGGTGCAGTCAGTTGGATGAGCAAGAGACAATTTGTAGTGTCACTTTCAACTACATAGGCAGAATACATGGCAGCCACTCATGTAAGCAAGGAAGCGGTTGGGTTTTACAGATTGTGTTTAAGTATGGAGTTAGTACAATGAGCTATAAGGATAGACTATGATAGCCAAATTAAAATTTTCTTGGCAAAGAACCCTACTTATCATTCAAAGGCAATGCACATTAATGTTCAATATCACTTTTTGAGGGATATGGCTGAGGACAAAATGGTGTTGCTGGTAAAGGTGGACACTTTGAAGAATGTTGTAGATGCATTGATGAAGTCTGTGAGCACTGAGATTTTTTCTTGGTGTATAGAAACAATGGGAATTGCAGGGTTGGACCAGTGACTAAGCTCTCCTGTGACCCCTTGTGTGGAAAAGAAAACGATAAGTGGGAGAATGTTGGGTGTGTTTTATATTCTTTCCACGACTAGTCACACACGTGGGTGTGTCATAGGGGGGGTAACAACCCCCCTTATTCATTGTGTGGGGTGTAGTAGAGGGGTGCCATCCCCCTTATATGGGGTCAAGGGCAGCGCCCCAAGGATTTTTTTTTTGACCTTATATTAGGTGGGCAAACCTACCTATGCTTTTGTGCATGAGTTTCACACATATTTTTGGGCATGATGGTTTTCTTCCCATGGTATTTTGTAGATACAATCAAGGGAACTACGGTTATGTTCTAATCGAGTGTTCATGGATTAGGGTTTATGAATGTTTCAACATGTATATATATGTATTGTACCATTGAAAGGAACATAATGAAAAATCAATTTGGTAGTCCCGGTTTTGGGATCCAAGGGAAAATCTCTATGTATTTGTTTTGTGTTTATCACCATTGTATATTTTTTATTTTTAAGAATTTGTTTGCAGGTAATTTTTGTACAAGGTTAAAACATACAATGTGGTTTTTGGTTTACGTTAATTAACTTGACGATGATGTTATATGTTGTTGATGAGTATGTTATAGGTTAACTTGTTGTTTCTATATGATAGTTAGCTTGATGATTAGGTTATATGTTGTTGATGAGCATGATATATAACTTCTTGTTTTTATATGCTAGTAACTTGATGATTAGGGCTATTACATTAAGATCTTGATGTTATGTTTATCATACTAATTTGGATTGGTCTATGCAAAGGGTTAGGGTTATGAAATTCAGGTATGAGTTAATATGTTGTGATATTAGGTCATGCTGATCTATACTGATGGTGCATATGTGATTATTATGTATTCATGATAATTGTGTATGAGTTTATGATGTGAACATGTTAGTTAGTCACTGTTATATCATGATCTTATTTGTGTTTGAGTTGATGTGTTGTGAAGTTATATTGTGCTAACTAGATTGATTGTTCAGACAATATAGGTCCCCTGAGATACATTAAGATATGTTGTCTACTTTGTGCTTGAATGCTTTATTATGTCATATATTTGATGTTTGGGATTTGGTGTCTATTATGTCATCTATCTATTGTTGAATGTTTGATTAATTGTATGGTATGGGTATGTGTTCAAATGATCTTGTTTTAAGATGATTGTACTAACACATATGTGATGAGGAAGTTGATATGTACTTGAGTGTAGTAGGTGACAACTGTAGCATTATATCTAATGACTATGAGTTGACTATGGATTATGACATGATTTTTAGCCTTGGTAAAGGTTGATTTCAAATTGATAAATATGTTTGTCTTGATATTTTTGAACATGTGTAAACAGTTGCAGGAAACATGCTTGGTATTAGCATGAAATGGTAATAATTGATGTGTTTATATAACTAATAGTTGGGTGATGTGACAGTACATAGTAAGCCTCGATTGTCGCAAGGTAAAAAGGTAAAAGGAAGGAATTGGGAAAGAATTCCTTTGGCTATGTTTGGAAACCCTAATTCCAAAGAAATGAGTGCTTTTCATACTAGAAATCTTCTTAACCTTGATTTTGTCTGACATTATGTCGCTTTGTGCTATATTCATGGACATGTATTTGACAAGTATAACATCTGATGTCTAGTTATAGTAGATATGTCAAAGGAATTGGAGTCCCTTGAGAGATGGCAAAGATGTGTTCTTTCGCAAGACAACATGCTTAGCACAACAAGGTAAGGTAATGAGTGTATTGTTATGTTTATTTATGCACTAAAAATTATGTGTTGATGGCAGTATGATGCAAGGGATTGCATAAAAAAGAGGTTGTCATGAAATCTAGAAGAAGCCTTAGGTTGAGCTTTCTCTTAGAAGAACTCAAAACCATGGGCGATTGAGTCACAACGTCTGTTGTTAGTCTTATGATTTTGGTATTTGGTGATTTATTGTGCTTGATTGCAGTTTTATTTTCTTATCGTGCATGGCCATGCCACTTTCTTGTGGTGTTGTATTGTTGTTGGTTTTTGTTGTGGATCTAAAACGGAAATATTATGATAACAGAAATAACCCAAGAATAACAAGATAGAAATAGATAGAAATGCTTCTTTATTATCAAACCCTTATGGTAGGGCAACACCATACATGCACTCCTTAAGGAAGGAGAACACTCCACAATCTATTCATACAAGAATACTTCTCTTCATATCTCTCCATGTGGAGTCTCTAGCCTCTATATAGGCCTCATACATACAATACCATGCATCATTACCATGGTTTCCTCATACCATCAACTAATACCATGGGCCCATTACATTATTATTAACTACTTGTGGTCCCTTACATTACATGGGTTAACCACCTTATTTATTACTATGGCCCATCCCATTATTACATTATTACCTTGGGTACCTCCCTCGGTACCCTATATTACCCCCCCTAGGTATATAACAATTTTCTACATTTTTATTCTTGTTGTCTTCTTGGTCTTTCCTTTATCGTTCTGAGTCTATTGGCAATTGTTTGGGGAAGGAGGAAGCTAATGGATCTCGGGGAGAGGTTTGTGGTATCAGATAGGTAAGGTAAGACCTGGATGAAGCTCAGTGCATGTATAAGGGAAGTTGAAGGCAAGAGTCTGACAACCAGTTGGATTAGTTGGGTCTATTGGTCTAAATGGATAATGGTAGGATAGTCATGGGAAAGGTAATCAAGAAAGGTGAGGTGAATGGATTTGAGGCATCATATGCCTTGGCTATCGTGAGAACTATTTTTCTCAATATTGTGCATGTTGTGCACGAATAAAGGAAGTTCTATTAACCTTGGCCTTATGAGATCTAGTAATTATGTTGTGATCGTGATTGCTTTATGCTAATGTTTATATGCATATATGTATGTATGTATGTATGTATGTATGTATGTATGTGCGTTGTTATCTAACAGGGTCATCAGGGAGCATGATTTCTTTATGTTGATGTTTATATGTATACATGTATGTATGTAGGTCATTTTCTGACAGGATCATGATTATTTTATGTTGATGTTTATATATATATGTGTGTGTGTGTGTATGCATATCGTTGTCTGACAGGGTTGTTAGGAATCATTCTTGTAGAGGAATGATTGCTTACAAAGGTGATTGACATGAAGAGGTTCCTGGTTTATGAGGAATCAAGTGGGAGAGTATTCTCAACAAAGCTACGAGGTCAATATCATGTGGTTATGAATTGATATTGTATGCTTGTATTATGCCTATGTTTATGCTATTACAAGTAACTCTGAGGGATACATCAGTTGAATGAAAGCAGTGATATTTGAGGCATGGTAGGAAAAGCACAGATAAGACACTGGATGCAAGGTTGCTTGGTAGAGACAATGTGGTTTTGGATGTGTGGTACTACTCTTATGCATATGTTGTATATGTTGCATCTGTGACATTGTGTGCATGTCATGTTATGTATATGTAGTGTGTATACATGTTGTTTATGCAACATGATGTACAGGGCGGTACAGATAATGTTGTGTGAATATTTCATATGCAGTGTTGGGTATAGATGGTGCTATGAACATATTGGATATGAGGTGTTGTGTATATATTGTACTGAGCACACAATGGAGATGCAGTGTTTTGTGCATATGGTTTTGTGTGCTTGTTGGATATGCAACATTGTGTATATAGGGTGCTATGTACATGTTGTATATGTAATGTTACGTACATATGGTGTTGTGTGCATATTGGACATGTGGTGCTATGTACATATGGTGTTGTGTGCATGATTGTACATGTTGTGTTGCGTACATGCGGTATTATGTATGTGCATGGTGTAGTCATGGTATCATGACATGTGTATTCGTTTTGTTGTACTTTGTGTACGTATATGTATTGTGTTGTACATCGAGTGTAGGTGTATGTATTGTGTTGTAGTGTACACCAGATGTAGGAGTATGTATTGTCCTGTGTTGTACACTATGTGTAGGTGTATGTGTTGTATGTTAGGTATCATTGCATGTATTTCATGGCATCGTATGTCGTGTGTGGTTATATGTGTGTGATTTACACTATGTGTATGTGCACATGGTTGAGGAGAAGGAACTAGGTGTTTGTCGGCTGTGGCAACCGATTCGGTGTGCATACCGAATAAAGACAAAGGAAGAAGCTAAGGATTGATTAAAGGATAAGTATCAGTGGTATATTTTAGTTTTACTATGCATGTGAATTATGATTTTGGTCTATGATGATTACATGTGATTTATGATTCTATTTTATGATGGTTACATGTGATTTATGATTTTGATCTATGATGGTTGAGTATGAGCTAACTTGATGTGATATGTTTATACATGATGATTTGATCAAAGATGCTAATTTGACTTTTTGTGATAGGAAGTAACAGGATTGTAAGTGTACCTTGTTGATGGGCCACCAATGAGGTATGATTTGAAGTTATTTTAATTTATTTTAAATCTAATTGAAATTACATTCTTGGTACAGGAAAGCATGAAATCCTCAGTTGGGTGGCTGAAATCGACTACAAACATTAGCAACAACAACAAAAGGAATTGGAACATGCAAAAATATGTTGGCAAAGCACTTCAGGAGTAGGGCCATTGTGGGACACTGTTACCCAATAGTGTCCATTGATTGTCATGAGCATGCTATGAATGGTATGATGATTTTGAGGCAGGTATATGCCTTGGTTGTTGAACGCCCGATGTGAGGAAGTATGGCCAAGGGATCAATCACCCATGATAGGGGATGTCGGGGAACTTGGAAGATGAGTGACTACACAGAAGGGGGTGAATGGATTGCTCAAGGGACTATGTAGCAAAGAAGGGAATTTCAGGGATATATTTGTTTTAGTCATTAGCATTGACAGATGGAATCAAATTCACATTGGGAGTGTGCCCTAGAACAATGAGATGGTAACTTTTCACTGAGAGGACAAGTGGTGCAGGATTGTACGCTAGACAATGGATGCAACTTTGACTATTGAAGTGGATTCTGGACTTTCTGGGAAGGAGGTGAATCATGTTGTTACTTTGAGGGTGGAGGTGTGAGCCTCTAGATTCACTTGTTGATTGAATTGAAGATATTATCCTTTTATTTGTTGGTTTAGCAAATGTGCATATGTGTATATGTGGTTATTGTAAATACTGTAAAGAGTTGTGTTATAAAGCTCCAGTAAGCGATATGGTTGTTATCTTGCCATGATCTTTTTATTTTGAGTGGGTCTTTCATTGTAAATATTGCAATGAGCTATGTTATAAAGCTCCATGGGAAGTATGTTTTCTTTTCAATGGTTTTTTTGAAATCTTGGTGTGGTTTAACACCGAGGATGGTGTTCCCTAAGGGGGAGGGTTCTATAACAACCCTGGTGAAAATTCCATGTAATAAAAGTTAATAAAGGAAAAATAAGACCATGGTTAAGGGATACTTATTCAAAGATGAATGCTGGGAAAATATATCTTAGTGGGAATCACTAGATGTGTTTATGGCTAAATGAAATTGGCAAAGGCAAAGGCATTTTTGGCACATTTATTTATGAAAATAAAAGAAAATAGGAGAAAAGGGAGGTGAAAGGTCACAGGTTGCATGTGAGGAGGAAATTGAAGGAAAATAATGGAAAATGAAGAAAATAGAGGCCTAATTTATAAAAAGGCTATTGAGGATCAATTTGTAACCTTTTGTTAGTTTCGTTTTAGAGCTCTCTCATTATTCTCTCTCTCTCTCTCACTCTTGGACACTTAAATTTTCTTGGAGCACTCTAGCCTTGGAGCAAGGAAGGAAAAGGAAGTAAAGGAAAGGAAGGAAAGCAAGGATCAAGAAAGAAAGAGCGAGATCAAGCAGCTTCGGCAAGAATAATTGCAGGTAACATATTGCATGTGTGATTTCGTAGCTAGTTTTGACATGCATGGCTTTGCATGTCGATGTATGGTTCTCTTGTTGTCGGTGGCATGGTTTTTCCGAGTTATGACAGTGGTTTTCAGCCCAGCCTTTAATTTTTATGGATAGCCATGGTGTGATGGGATTATTTTCTCAATTTTAAGCTTTGGAACTGTTGGATGGTTTCATAATTCGGGGTGGAGGTGTTCTCAGGAAAATCCCAAAGGCCTAGGAATCCCTTGACCAGTTTTGGCAAGATACATGCTAAATTCTGGGGGTGGAGTCTCAGTTTAGGGCTTAATAATCTGGTGTGGATTATGGTAAATCTTGAGAGACTGGAGTCTTAGTTTAGGGTCTAGTGATCTAGTGTGGATTATAGTAAATCTTGAGAGGTTGGTGTCTCGGTTTAGGGCCTAGTGATCCGATATGGATTGTGATAAGTCCTAAGAGACAAGGAGATGGAAAATTCATCAAGGATAGTGATGGAGTTCGAAGGCATTCCTAGCTCAGTTTGGTTTTGTGATCTCGGTTCCAGTTTTGGTGAGATCATGATTTGGTGAGGGTGGAGGTGGTTTAACCTTAGGATTCCCTTGTTTTTTTTTGGATTGGTTTATGCATGAGATCCCACATTAATGCCTGGAATATGGCACAGGGGTGATTGGTTGAAAGAAATATTTGGTTCATTCATGTCTACCACCGGGTGGTATGTGGAAGTCTCGAACCTGGTCAGATTTTCCTATGTTTAATAAAAGATAAGTTCTCTTGCTTTTGTACTTATAAATATGCAGCTTTAATGGTTGTTATCTCTTTTTTATTTTCATGGTTTAATTTTGGTTATAAGAATGGTTATATGACTAGTTATTGTCATGGTTATTTCATGTATTTACTTGTAACTGGAAGGATAATGGATGCAAGACCTAATTGATGTCAAAATAATTAAGGGAAGAGGGTGGTGATCCTTCTTGTCAAGTCGCATATGATTTATCAATCATTATCCTATCTCTTGTATTCTTTTCCTGTAGATTGCATTGATGCCAAGTGTTTGAAAAAATGTTAGTCTCAGTTGGGGATGGTCAGACCTACTCCTAGAGTTAGTTTTGATTTGTAATACTTGTTATTATGTAAATCATGTATTCTAAGTGTCATTGAATTTTCGGTAGTGACCTGGGCTCTGGGCCTGAAAATGTGGCTCAAATCCTGGGGAGACTCACATAACACTAAGTAGAAAAGTTGTTGTACAATGGATTACCATGTTGTGGGAGTATCCACATCCTTCTGGATGTAGGCATGCCCATATCATGGGAGCATCCGAGGGTTAATTGGTCTAAAAACTCAGTAGGACCTAGGTGTTTGTTACCCTTAGAGGCTGGGATGGTTCCTTAGAGTCTTGTTGGTTATGAGGAAGGTTTGTATGGTGTGTTTCCTTTAGCTTCACTTCTTTAAGGTCACTTAGGAGGTTGAATCATATCATAGTAACTTCTTGTCACATGTTTACCTTGGTTGGCCGATTACTTGGGTAGATGTGGGAGAAGGGTGTTAGGTTTTTTATTGTTTAGGGTTTTCCCTTGTTTTTCAATAATAAATAGCCCCTTGAGCCTCATTGTAGCATAGTTCAAAGGTATGTAGCCACCACATCTCTTCTCATATATAAGCTACCATCGCCCGAGCTAGTTTATTTCCATTATTTTTGTAATCATATTTCAATATTCCGATATTAATGAAATGAAGTGTTATTTATTCTGCATCTTTGCATTTACGACTATATCTGTAATTTGTTGGGTTCATGTTTAAGTTCGGATCAGTGGTATCAAATTAGTCTTCTCTTTCTCTATTTTTCTTTGCATGTCCCTAATGAGGTCAGGGCATAAGGAGTTAGGACTCGATCTGGTTGAACCTTTGCAAGACTAGCCTCGCAAACCCCGATGACCTCCTATGGTAGAAGAAAAGAAAGATGAGGGGGCAGGAGATCCTATCAAAATATTGCTCGAAGAAGCCCTCGAGTGACAGAGGAATGTGATGATGGATAACTTTGCCCAGATCCTTCGACGACTACCCACAAGTGATGCATATTCATCAAGCAACCACTTTGGAGGTGCCACTCATTTTAAGGTACAAGTTAACTTTGACATTCCCATATCTGAGGGCTAGATAAATGTAGATGACGTAGTTAAATGGTTGAATATGTTGGAAGGATATTTTTCAGTTCATGACTTTTCCAATCAGGAAAAGATTACTTTTTCACTTCTCAGATTTGCCCCACATGTCAAGAATTGGTGGGAAACCTACGTGAGCAAAAGGACGAGAGGGAATCCTCACTATTTTCATCCTTACCCACTTAGGATTCTTTCTGAGACACCATCAAGGAAAAATATTACCCTATTGGGAGATATGAAGATAAATACATAAAGTGGACCACACTACGACAGGGAAGGGACCAAGATGTGTCGAATACCATAAATGTTTTCCATAACCTCCGCACAAAATTGGGTATCAAGGATTATGAGTGGAATTTGGTACTCAAGTACCGTGGATGTATGCATAAGTACATCCATAACGAGATGTAGTTCCTGGATATCTCCTCACTCAGCAGGACATACCGATATGCTGTAAAAATTGAGCAGAAGTTTAAACAGAAGAAGCGATACCTTGGATCTGTGAATCCAAAGCAAGGAAAATGCACCCCCAAACCACAAAGAAAAGGCCAAAGCCAAGGTGGGGTGACCTAGGAAAACCCGCCGAAGCCACAAACAAATAAAAACACCTCGAAGACAAAGAAGGACATGGTAAAATGGTGTGAGTTCCATAAGAGCTCCACTCACAACACAAGTGAGTGTCAAGCCAAGCAGTCACTGGTGGCCGAGATGAAGGCTTCCGAATTAGATGCAGGTTAAGACTTTGAGTCAAAACCCAACAAGGGGAATGTGAAAGGGAAGCAGATCATTCATGTGGAGCCTAGTGCCACCATGGCCACCACCAGGATCCAGAAGAATGAGCCTGAAGATGTAGAGGAGGGGGAACGACTCTTCCACTCACATATGTGAGTGAAGGGTTCTCCTTTGCATCTCATTATCGACAGTGGGAGCCAAATGATCTGGATTTAAAAAGGAATGCAACAAGTTACAGATATAACCATAAATACATAGTTGTAACAGAAATAACACTTTATTTCATTAATATCAAATACTAAAATATGCTTACAAACAGAATGGAAATAAGACTAGCTCGGGCAATGGTTGCTTATCTATGAGAAGAAATGTGCCAACTACATGCCTATGAACTGAGTTACAATGAGGCTCAAGGGCCCTTTTATTATTTAAAAATAAGAGAAAACCTTAAACAACAAAAACCCTAACCCGAGGAGATGTAACACCAAGAGTTTATGGGCCCCATTGGGCTTAGTTGGGCAGCAAATTTCCCAGGGTGGTAACTTGGTCATATGTCTCTGTTTGATGCATATGATACCTCGTTGGAAGATCTATTAGAAGACTATACTTGTTGATGTGATTTCCATTGAAATTACTTGATTTCAATTTTGCCAAAAAAAACGTCGTTTAGGGCCTCAAAACAACTCTGGAAGTTCAGGACCCGAAAAATGCCAAAAATAGTAAATTGTGCTACAATTAAGGAAACTGAAAAAAGAAAGAAAGAAAAATGGTGAGTTCCAAGTGGAATAGGCTGGTGGCCACCAATATCCACCTATATCAGCCTTCCCCCCTTCGGAAGAAATGGTCTGCATTGCGTTGAGTTCCTCCATGATATGAGGAAACTTTTGCTCAACTTGGTCCCTGGTGAGCCATTTGCCTTGGTGCAGGAGTTGGTCGGATTTGACAACTCGATACAGTTGGACCTTATGCTAGTGATTTTTTTGATCTGTGTGTCCGTGATCCAATCACTTGCAGGTTGTTCCATGCAGTCTGGATTTAACTTTGTTGGTGTGAGTTGTTCTACAATGTCGGATGTGTCCAATAATGGTGGAAAGTATGATCGAAGGCGATCCACATTGAACACTAGGTGCAGAGCAAGGAATGGTCGAATGTTGAGCTCAAAAGAATTATCTCCCACAACCTTAGTGATGGTGTATGGACCATATCGAAGCGGGTGAATCTTGTGGTGGGGCCCAGCGACGCGCTTCTTCTGCAAATGTAGCCAAACTTTGTCGCCTAGCTCGAACTTGTGTGGCACTAGATGTTGATCATGGCGCTGCTTGTATTTAGCATTGGCATTGTCCAATATGTGATGGACATGTTGGAAGATGTGTTGAATGTACTCAAAGAAGCTATTTTCCTTGTCGACTTTGGACTAGACATGAGCTGAATCTACCTGTGTCGCTACAAATGGTATGGCCACATCAATGGGACATAGTGGTTGGAATCCCAAGCCCACCTAAAAAGCGATGTGGCCATTCGAGCGTTGGAGAGCCCAGTTATAGCTGTGTTGGACATAGGGGAGGCTCTCATCCCATGTGTGTGGATTCTTTGAGTTGTACATGCACAGAATGTGTACAATCATCTTGTTGACGACCTCTGTTTGGCCATCAGTTTGGGGATGGAAAAATATGGACTTAGTAGTGAGCTTTGTGTCCAACATCGACTAGAGACTAGACCAAAATGTATTGAGGAACCTGTTGTACTGATCTAAGATGATAGAATGTGGATCCCAAATTGTACCCACACTCATTCAAATAAGAGTTTTTAAGTGGCTTCTATTGTGATATTCTTCTTGTATGCCACCATAATGGCCATCTTCAAGAATCTATCGATGACCTCAAAAACACATTCATTGCCATGCTTAGTAGAAGGAAGGCCTGACATGTAATCAATGGAGATGGATTCCAAAGGTCGACTAGGGGTAGGTAGCAAACTATATAGGCCTTTCTTCTTGATGGTCAGTTTGGAAATGGTGTGCATGCAGTTTAGGATCTGTTGTACTTCCCAACATCCCGTCAAAGATTCAGCCAATAGAAATACTTCTGCTATACTGCCACTATTTTCTCGACCTCGAAATTACCTACGGCTCAACTATAGTTTGCTTCGCAAATAATCTTGGCACGCTCACTTGAAGGAACACAAATGTGTCCTAGGTGGCATAACAGATCACATTGGAGGTGAAAATATGGAACTTTCCAACCCTCAAGAGCATATGGAAGGGCTTTAGGTTGTGTGGAAGGTGACACCGTTGGTTCACGCGAAGATCCTATACTTGATGAAACCACCTGATGGTGTACGGTTGTGGCTATGGTATGGTTGGTAAGCACAACCACTTCATGACCTCTACTGCAATGAAATCCTTTTGGATCCCGCTATCGACAATGAACTATAGTAAGGAACCTTATACCTACATCTAGGAGTGGAAGAGACACTCCTCCTCCTCTAGATATTCAAGTTCCTTGTTCTGGATCTTTGTGGTGGAAACAGTGGCATTGGGCTCCGCATCAATAATATGCTCCCCTTTATCATTCCCCTTGTCAGGTTTTGAGTTTGAGTCGGAACATGCATCTAATTCCGAAGCCTTTAGCTCAGCCACCAGTGACTGCTTGGCCTGACACTCACTTGTGTTGTGAGTGGAGCTCTTATGGAACTCACACAAATTTCTAGTGTCCTTCTTCAACTTCATAGTCTTGTCCTTTGCTTATGGCTTTGACGGGTTTTCCTGGGCCATATTGCTTTAGCTTTGTCCTTTATTCTGTGGTTTGGGGGCACCTTTCCCTCGCTTCGGATTCATAGATCCAAAGTCTCGCTTCTTCTGTTTAAACTTCTACTCGATCTTGACAATGTATTAGTATGTTGTTCTGAGCGAGAAGATGTCCAGGAACTCCATGTCCTCCTGGATTTATCTATGTAGGAAGTTGCGGTAATTGAGTACCAAATGTTTATGAGAATCCTTGATATCCAACTTCATGCGAAGGGTATGAAAAACATTGGTAAATTATGACACATCTTGGCCACTTCCCTGCTGTAGAGTGGTCCACTTTATGTATTTGTCCTCATAGCTCCTGACAGGATAGTACAGCTCCTTGATGGTGTCCCAGAACGAATTCCAAGTGGGAGCAGCTGAAAACAATGAGGTCGTACTTTCATTTTTCTACTGATAGTAGGTTTACAATCGGTCCTTGATGTGGGGGGAACTTTGAAAAGAGAAAAAGTAATATTTTCTTGGTTAGAAAAATCATGAACAAAAAATATCCTTCTAGCAGATTTAACCATTTATCTACGGTGTCTACATCTATTTGGCCCTAAAATATGGGAATGTCAAAGTTTACTTGTACCTTAAAAGGTGTGTAGCCTCCAGAGTTGCTACTAGATGTGGATGCGCCGTCGATGGGCAACCGTTGGAGGATTTGGGCAAAATTATCCATCATCACGTTCCTTTGTTTCTCGAGGGCCTCCTTGAGAAATATTTTGATAGGATCTCTTGCCCCCTTGTCTTTCTTTTCTTCCCCCATGGGAAGTTGTTGGGGTTTGCAAATCTAATCTTGCAAAGGTTCGACCAAATCGAGCCCTAACTACTTATATCTTGACCTCATTGGGGACATGGAAAGAAAAATAGAGAAATAATAGACCGCTCTAATACCACTGATCTAGATTTAAACAGGAATGCAACAAATTACAGATCTAACCATAAATACAAATATGCAACATAAATAACACTTCATTTCATTAATACAAAATATTGAAATATGCTTACAAATAGAATGGAAATAAGACTAGCTCGAGCAATGGTAGTTTAACTCTGAGAAGAGATTTCGCGGCTACATGCCTCTAAACTAAGTTACAATGAGGCTCAAGGGCCTTTTTATTAATGAACAATAAAAGAAAACCCTAAAAAACCAAAACCCTAACCCGAGGAGATGTAACACTAAGATTTTATGAGCCCTGTTGGGGTTAGTTGGGCAACCAACTTCTGGAGGTCATAACTTGGTCATTTATCTCTGTTTGACACATACGATACCTCGTTGGAAATATCTCTCCGAGAAATACAACTACCAATGTGATTTATTTTTAAATCACTAGATTTCTATTTTCCCAAAAAAATATCGTTTAGGGCCACAAAACGGCTCCAGAAGTTCAAGACCCGAAAACCTGCCAAAAATAGTAAACTGTGCTACAATTAAGGAAATTGAAAAAACTAAAAGAAAAATGGTAAGGGTCCAATTGGAATAGATGGGTGGCCACCAATATCCACCTAGATTAGTTCTCCACCATTATGAATAAATGGTCTCCATTGCGTTGAGTTCATCCATGAGATGAGGAAACTTCTGCTGAACTTGGCCCCTGGTGAGCCATTTTCCTTGGTGCAAGAGTTGGTCGGATTTGACAACTAGATATAGCTGTATCTTCTGCTGGTGAGTGTTCTTGATCTGCATGTCCATGATCCAATTAGTTACAACTTTTTCCATGAAGTATTTATTTAACTTTGTTGGTGTGAGTTGTTCTGCAATGTCAGATGTGTCCAGTAATGGTGGAAAGTATGGCTGAAGGCAATCCACATTGAACATTGGGTGCAGGCCAAGGAATGGGGGAATGTTGAACTCAAAAGAATTAGCTTCCAAAGCATTGGTGATGGTGTATGGCCCATATCGAAGCAAACGAATCTTGAGGTGGGACCTAGCAAGGTGCTCCTTCTGCAAATGTACCCAAACTTTGTCGCCCACCTGGAACTTGTGTGGCACTCGATGCTGATCATGTCGATTCTTTTGATTAGCATTGGATTTGTCCAATATGTCATGGACTTATTGGTAGATGTGTTGAATTTTCTCATTGAAGTTATTTTCCTTGTCAGCTTCGGACTGGACGTGAGCCGAATCTTCCCGAGTCATTGCAAATGGTATAGCCACATCAATGGGACATATTGGCTGGAATCCCAAGCCCACCTGAAAAGGGATGTGACCAGTCGAGCTGTGGAGAGTCGGGTTATAGCTATGCTGGACATAGGGGAGGCTCTCATCCCATGTGTGTGGGTGCTTTGAGTTGTACATGTGCAGAATGTGTACGATCATCTTGTTGATGACCTTTGTCTGGTCATCAGTTTGGGGATGGAAAGTTGTGGACTTAGTAAGCTTGGTGTCTAGCATCGACTAGAGGCTTGAACAAAATTTACTGAGGAACTTGTTGTCCTGATCTGAGATGATAGACTATGGGATCCAAAAGTGTAGCCACACTCATTCAAATAAGATTTTAACAGTGGCTTCTGTTGTGATATTCTTCTTGCGGGCTACCATAATGGTCATCTTTGGGAATCTATCGACGACCACAAAAGCACAGTCATTTCCATGCTTAGTAGAAGGAAGGTCGGACATGTAATCCATGGAGATGGATTCCCAAGGTTGACTAGGGGTAGGAAGTGGAGTATAGAGGCTTTGCTTCTTGATGGTCAGTTTGGCAATGGCGCAAGAAGTGCAGGATCTGATGTACTTCCTGACATCTTGTCAAAGATTCGGCCAATAGGAATACTTCTGTAACACTGCCATTGTTTTCTCAATCCCAAAATTCCTGATGGCCTGATTGTAGTGTTCTTCCCAAATAATCTTGGCACACTCGCTTGAAGGAACACAAAGGTGCCCCAAGTGGCATAAAAAAGCATCCTAAGGTGAAAATTTGGAACTTGCTGACCCTCCAAGAGTGTATGATATGTTTGCCGAATTCTTCATCACTTTTATAGAGAAGTGGCCAATTAGAAGTCTCGTGCCCAAAAGAGTTTAGCATGATGGTTAATGCCAGGATTAGTGGTTGGTTGAGGTAGTCTACAACATTATTGGTGTTTCCCTTCTTCTACTTGATATTCAAATGGCACTGTTGCAGGTATGTGGACCACTTCTGATGGAGATTATTCTGCAACTTTCGTTGCGTCTGTATGAATTGCAAGGGTCAGTGGTCTATGTGGATGACTATTTCCTTCCCCAAAATGTAATGCTTCCCTTGTCGACAGGCTTGCACAATGGAATACATCTCTTTTCTATAAGTGGAATACTTCTAGACTGTGTCTGAAAGTGTCTCACTGTGATATGCCACTAGATGCCCCTATTGAGTAAGGACTGCCCAAATAGCATAGTCATAGGCATCTATCTCGATCTCAAATGACTGGTGCAAGTATGGTAATGTGAGAACTGGTGCGGAGAAGAGGCAATGTTTCAACTCTGTGAATTCCTTATGTTGAGATTCATATGAAAATAATTGTTCTTTCACTCCTCCCTTGGTGACTTGACTCAAGGGTCAAGTGATATGAGAGAACCCCAACACGAACCTGTGGTAGATATTGGCAAGACCCATAAATATGTGAAGCTTTGTTAGAGTGGTTGGGGTTGGCAAATCCTGGATGACTTAAATCTTGGCTGGATCCACACGCACCCCTCATTCATTAATAATGTATCCCAGATACTGAAATTGGTCATGCCAAAAGTGAATTTGTCAAAATTGGCACATAGCTTTTGTTTACGTAGTGTTTGGAGAACTTGTCAGATGTGGTGGAGACGCTCTTCCTAACTTTGGCTGAAGATCAAGATGTCATCCAAGTATACCACTACAAAGGAGTTGGTGAATGGCCCTAAGATATCATCCATCAACCTCATGAAGGTTTCAGGAGCATTCATCAAACCGAAATCAATAACCAACCATTCAAAAAGGCCCTCCTTGGGTTTGAAGGGAGTCTTCCAGACATCGGAGGGTTCGATTGGTACCTGGTGATATTTGGACTTCAAGTCAATCTTACTGAAATATTTCCCCCCTTGAGTCGGTCCAAAAGGTCATTAATCCATGGGATTGGGCACGCATTTCGAAAAATGATCTTGTTCAACACCCAATAGTCAATACAGAGTCTCCAACTCCAATACTTCTTCTATACCAACATGATCAGGCTCCCACAGGGTGATGAACTCAATCAGATGTGACCTTTCTGCAACAAATCCTGAATCTGCCTCTTGATTTCATCATTATCCAGAACATAGCGTTGATAAATTGGTCCATTGGGCAACGACACAACTGGGGTCAGATCAATGGAGTGCTTGACCTGATAGTGTAAATGCACCCGTGGAGGGGAGGTGAAGATGTCCTCGTACTCCTCTACGACCTTGTCCATCTATTTTTATCGTCTAGAGGGGCCCTGTCTACAGGTTGTGGCCACTGTCTTCTTCTTTCCCTAAGGGTGTATCATCAGGAAAACAAATTTCCCAGTTTTTGAAATGAGCTTACTGCATTGTTTTTGCAATAACCAGAGAGATGGCGATAGGTGGTACTACCTGTGGTATCCTGTACAACTTATTTTCTAAGCTAACAATAACAACACAAGGCCTTGACTCATACGAAACATGTCACTTCCACAAGTATGGTTGGCCTAATAATACATCACAAACATCAAGGGGAAAAGCGTCACATAATACCTAATTAATGAAGGGCTTGATGATGTGTGGAAGGCGACACTGTTGGTTCACGTGAAGATCCCATCCTTGGTGAAGCCACCCGATGATGCACAATTGTGGGTGTATTTTGGTTGGTAAGACTAGTTGTTTTATGACCTCTATTGTAATGTGTTTCTTTTGGTTCCCGCTATCGACAATGAATAGTAGTGGGGAACCATTTACCCACATCTCCGAGTGGAAGAGATGCTCCTCCTCCTATGTATCTTTAGGTTCCTCCTTTTGGATCTTTGTGGTGGCAACGGTGGTGTTGGGCTTTGCATTGATAATCTGCTTCACTTTTTCATCCCCCTTGTTGGTTTCTGATTCAGAGTCAAAAAATGCATCTGATTCTAAAGCCTTCAACTCAGCCGCTAGTGACTGCTTGGCTCGACACTCACTTGTGTTGTGAGTGGAGCTCTTATGGAACTCACAACACTTTCCTGTGTCCTTCTTTGGCTTTGCAATATTGTCCTTTTCTTGTGGATTTGGTTCGTTTTCCTGGGTCACCCTACCGTGGCTTTGTCATTTGTTCTGTGGTTTGGGGGCACCTTTCCCTTGCTTCAAATTCGTATATCCAAAGTCTCTCTTCTACGGTTTAAACTTCTACTTGATCTTGACAGCATATCAGTATGTCATGCCAAGTGAGGAGATGTCCAGGAACTCCATCTCATCCTGGATGTATCTGTGTAGGCAGTCGTGGTACTTGAGTACCAAATGATTCTCAGAATCCTTGATACCCAAATTCGTGTGAAGGGTATGAAAAAAAGTGGTAAACTACCGCACATCTTGGTCCCTTCCCTGCCGTAACATGGTCCACTTTATGTATTTGTCCTCATATATCTTGTTAGTCCTTACAATTTCCTAGGCTGAAAACGAGATCGAGAAGGATAAACTCAAACCACTTCAGCTCAGTAGCTAGCATGAGAGGGATCTCTCCGAGTCTCTTATCAATGAAATGACTTTAAAGAAAATAAGTTTTAGGCTAGATTTATATAATTGTTTGTGCGTTCGTGAAAATTTAGATTTTAGGGTTTGCTGGACTAGGGTTTGGAGCCACAAATAGGTCCGGGTTGTAGGAGTGCAGGACAAAATATAGAAAGGAGCTAGATATCATAAAACCATGGTGTATTTAGAATACTATCAATGTAGTATAGAAGATAAAGTGTAGAAGAAACTAATGAGCATAAGTAAATATGATTTCATTAGCTTAGGAAGGCATAAACATAACTATGAAAATAAGATAAATATAACTTGGGAAACAAGAATTCTATATATTTCATTGTAAGGCATCCATAGAAAGAAGAGATATCATGTAGATAAAGATGTTTTAACCATTAGAAAACAAATAAAATTAAGAACAAACACCATGAACTCATTGGGCTAGAGTTCCTTAAAAATAGTTGCAACTGTCTCTGTATTAGCTAAAAAGATGATTACATGCAAGCCTCCTCCACAAAAAGTCCAACCCTTCTCTCTGATAGAGAAACGATACATATAGACTCTTTTAGACCACTTTCCCACCTTCAGAATTACTTGGTGGAGGAACTGAGTCCAATATTCTCTCAACCAACAGGTGAGAGTGAGAAGGTGAAACTCAAACACTTCTTGGAGAGTTTGTTTAGGAGTTTTCTTCCTTTATGAGGCCTAATAAACATAAAAAACAACCTATCATGTACATTTATTCATTCCTACATCACCTAGCCTCAAAACAAGTGTCATTACATAAAGAGGGTTGACTTTGACTAAGTCAAACTAGAAACTAGAAATTTTACAAAGTGAAATTTACAAATTAAAACACAGAAAAATGCAGAAACGCAGCGCTAACTTTGAGCTGATTTTCAAGTGCCTTCCTGAGATCCAAATGAAAATCTGAGAGAACCGTCAACTATCCCTTCAAGTCTAGTTTTTAGAACAGTTTGAATTTTTGAACATGATCCATGGTAAGGCCTTCAAAAATCCATTCTCCCAAGGTCACTCCAGGAGTGTAGCGCCTATCAAAAAAGGGTCCAAAATGCTAGTTTATACCCACGTTTTTCCACTTTTCTCAAAATCTGAGCCACCTCTGAAGAATATGAGAAAATGGGTTTTTAGAGGATTGCAAGATATTTCCAAAAATGTTGACTTTTCCTGAAACAGATGCCTAAGGAAGAATCATAGCACAAAGGCACTGCGCTTCTGGAACTGCTAAATTTTTTAATTTGGCTTCAAAATTCACAAAAAACCAAAAAAGCTTAGAATTTCCTCAAAATTGGCCAGGAGCTGCAACATTATGTATGTTAAACCTTCATAGATGATTTAACAAGCATCTATAAGTTTCCTTCATCCTTTTCTTCCTTTTTGGCTTCTTTGAGCTTGTTTTCACGCTGCTTTACCTTGACATTGGCATTCATGTTTTGAGCTTGGTAGTGGTGCACCATATGCCTAAGCAGCTGATTGTCTCTGTTTTCCTTCTCTAGAAGCTTCTCCAATTGTTCATTCACCATGTTGAGCCAATACTCCTTGTCTTGATTGACCTCAAGAGAAATTCTGTCTTCTGGGAGGTCTTCATTCAACAGAATGTGTTCTTTTCTTCTTGCAATGCCTTCTTTAGGCCCTTTGTTCTTGGCCTTTTCCTCTTACCTTTCCCTTTTGTTCCTTCAAGCTCACTTGACTCAATGACTGCTTTGCCTTTCCAACCTGCTGCAATAACATGGTTTTCTCTTTTTCCATGATTAATTGCTTGGCTTTGAGCTGGCTATTCTCCTGTTCTAGAAATGAAATTATGTACTTTGCTCTCTCCATGTCTATTGTGAGCTCCTTGATCTGATAGTTTTTATCTCTTATCATTTTCTTCATGCTTGAGGTTTGATCCTTTGCCTCTTAATCAACTAGCTCAAATTCATGTTCAACCACGTCCTTATATTTTGCTACCGATCCCTGTTTTGCTGAAGTAGAAGGCTTGGCCCCTTTCTCACCATGGGAAGCAAACACAAACCCATTTTCTCTCTTGTACATCGTGGTCACCTCAGGCTTAGGTGCTTTTGTTTTCTCAACTGATTTGCTAGAGGACCCCACTTCCATTTGCAGTGTTGGCATGCTAGATGGTTGAGCTACCACATTAGTTTCATGCCATTTGAGAGTTGTTTCCAAAAAGGTTTCCCAAGTCATACCTTTCTCTGCAAGCTGGTGAAG
Source organism: Pinus taeda (assembly GCA_000404065.3). Taxonomy (NCBI): domain Eukaryota; kingdom Viridiplantae; phylum Streptophyta; class Pinopsida; order Pinales; family Pinaceae; genus Pinus; species Pinus taeda. The sequence goes on along the minus strand of APFE030474184.1, from coordinate 311,297 downwards.
TACTATAGTTTTGATCATACTATGATGAAACAAGCTAGGGTAGTGCTACTTGTTCTTCATCTGAATCCTCTCTGACATTTTGGCAATGCTCCTACATAGGTAGTTGCTCATATTTAGTGGCTTCTAAGAGGTAAAATGTATTAGGAGGCGAATATGATAAGCATAAAACCTGGAGAATCTTCCTTCACATGTAATAACTTCATCACAATCTTCATCAAAGGGGCATTCTTCTCCAATAAGTATCTGAAAGGCATAACATGAGCATGTTTTTCCCTGTATGATATTTTCAAGAAGTGCCTATAATACTTAAAGATCTAAGCTCATTCCCTTGAACCAATATTCACCATTTTCTGGTAGCCCTGTAGCAAGTGAAATGGAGGCTACTGAAAAAGTGAATTCAAGACCAGTGATAACAACACTTTCTCCATTCAACTAAGTTGCCACCCAATCTGTCAACTACTCATGAAAACCCACCTCACTCACCCTTTTGTAGAAATCCAAGCAATGTACATCTTCAAAGCACTGTTTGATAAAGGGATATGAGTTGATTTCAAGGCAATTTGATGGCTCATACCTAAGGATTTTCCCTCCCTTGTGATGTCTTTTCCTCTCTCTTGAAGATTTTTCTTCCATGATGATAGAAACCCTAACAGCAAAAAAATGAGAAAAACTGTGAGGTATGAGTGGAAATGGAGTGATGGGAAGGTGGAATTTGACACAATGGTAAGGGAGGTTTGAAAGTGGTGGAAATGAAATATGGAGAGCTGATGAAAATGGGAAAATCAATGGAGGAATGATATGATTGTGAGAAGCAAAAGACAAAGTTTTTAGTGAAAGTGCCCAAAACCCCTAGGAATGAACTAGGGTTTCACTTTTAGAGAGGTAAATTTTTGTTTTGAGGTCAATTGAATGGTTTAAATATCTTATCAAACATGTATATAGGTGTAGGGCAACATTTTACATGTTTAAAACCTAAGAAATGAAAATGGCCATCATCAACCTATCATTTTTCATGAAAAATTCACTACAAAACCCTAATTGGAAAAATCATTAGCATGAGATGATTTTGGAAAACAAACAAGGAAGTGCAATGATGTACTTACTTGTTGCTTGGCTTAGGAAGCAATGAAATCAGGTTACCAAGCTTGAAAATTGATTTTGGGAGATATTTGGGTGTTTTCTGGACACTTTGGCCAGAGCGCAGTGCACTTAGCATGAGCGCAGTGCCCAAGCGCAATGCAGTGTCTTTAAGCATAGCACCAGGCCTTCAAGTGCAACGCAGTGTCTCTAAGCACAACACCTTTAGATTTTTTCCTGTTTTTCCTAAAAAATTGACTTTTTATCTCTTTTGGGTAGGAGAGATCGATAAACAAGAGTGAATGAGAGGTAAACAAGGCAAGTTTGGGGCTTTTGAATTTATATAGGAAAATTTGTTTCTCCTTTTTAAAAAGAAACGAGACCCACAAAACTTTGAAAAACTATTTTTTTTTTTTTTCACTTTTAAAAACAAAGTCACCTTTAAAATTGAAACCTGAGTTGTCTATTCACTTTCCTGAGTATTGGAACTTCTTCGTCTGGAACTTTTCAAACATGAAAACATGATGAATGTGTGATAACTCACAGATCAACACCAAAGAGCTGCTTGTCATGCTCTATTCACTGCTGGATTTATTCATGAAAATGATGGACCTTGGAAACCCTAATGACTTAATGGAGGACCTGAAACTGAATGGAATGATGATGATGAATGTCTTGCCTTTATTATGACACCTTCATAGAAATGTGATAGGTGACCGACATGAGTGAATTCTCAAAATACTGAACTTACTCCTAGACCGACCAAACAATGCCCAAATTTAACTGTGTAAACCTAGTGACATGACAAAATTTGATTTGATAGCCCTGACAAGAATTGTAAAAGAACATTTGATCCAGGTGACGGGCTAACAAGACTGACACTAACATTGGCTCCAACTGGGGATGGAAGATCCTTGGAGGTGTCAAGAACACCATAGACCTAGTAGCCTTACCATTGGGCAATCAAGTCAGCATGCATAAAAATAGACTTTTGACTTTAAATTGACTAATTTTTTGACATGACAATGACTGAGAAGTAAAATATAAACCAAAACTGTAGTTGACCAAAGAAGCCTCAGGGCCTTCTCTTTGGGCTTCAAACTCCTATGACAACCACTTAGATTGCTAGAAACAAAATACACACCGGTATATACAATGATGATGAATTTTCAGAACTCTTTCAGACATAGTAGTGCTTGAGAAGCCTACCATTGATTGATCCTCCTGAATAATCTCCCCCATCCATTTCTTCCAATAAGAAAGCATTCTTTCCTCTGAAAGCAAAAATTCTGTAAGGTCCCTTCCATAAATTTTCAAATTTGCTATGTTTGCCCTTTTCTTCATTTCTAGCATCCCACTGAAGAACCACATCTCCTAGATTGAAATTTTCTTCCTTGGTTTTGCGATCATAAATATTTTTAATCTTCTCCTGAAGTTTAGATGTGTTTTCAAGAACCTCTTCCCTTGTCTGCTGTAAATGAATCATCTGATTTATCCTTCTTTTCATATCATTATTGTCACTATCCAATTCCTATAGAATTTTCATGAACAGGACAACAGGAGATGAAGGAAAAATTGTATCAATCCCATACACCAAATAAAAGGGGACATACCTATTGATTTTTTAGTGCTGACCCTGTCCGCCAATAATGCATTGATGAGATTTTTATGCCAATTCTTTTTGTTCACCTCTAGAACCTTCTTGATGATGGTGACCAAAGATTTATTAGAGGATCCAACAAGACCATTCCCTTGTGGATGATAAGCAATAGAATTTCCTAACATAATATGGTATTTCACACAGAAGTCCACCATTCTCTTTGACTTGAAGGCAACAACATTATCAGTAATTATTTTTTGTGGGTAGCCAAATCTAGACAAGATATTAGATTCAATGAATTGAATGATAACAAAATCAGTAGCTTGCGTGGTTGGGATTGCTTCAATCCACTTTGTAAAGTAGTTGGTCACTGTTAATATCCATTTATGTTTTGCTAATGATGAAGGATGGATTTCACCAATGAAATCAAGACCCGACTACTGAAAAGGAGCTGAAATTGAGATAGGATGCAAGGGCAATGACAAAAGCTTTCTCTTTCCTTGAAAAATATGACATTCATGGCAACTCATCATTGTTTTATATACATCGGAAAAGACAGTGGGCCAATACAAGCCAGCTCTTAAGATCTTATTTACTGTAGTTTTCCAAAAGTGATGACCGCCATAGTCTCCTTTATGGAAATCTCTCATGACATCCTTGGCTTCATTTTCCACCAAACAATTTAGCAGCACACCACCGGGATATTTCCAATATAAAACAACATCTAGAATACAATATTTTGAAGACTTAAATTTTAGAGATCTAGATTTCCCTTTGGGGACTTTCAGTGGAGGATTCAAGTGTTGCAAGACATAGACAATTCAAAATACCACGGAGAGGAAATAAACATATTTGACACCTGTAGGAAAGGATCTTCTTCTTCTTGTTCTTCAGAAATTGTAACAATCAAATTGATGTTTAGTGCATGTAGATTTGATTCAGCCACAAGTTTGGCTAAACCTTGTCCTTTGATGAGTTTTGTAGGCCTTATCTCCAAGTCATACTATAGCATAGCTGCAATCCACTTTCCCCTTCTGCCTTCAGGACCTGTTTGTACAAGAATTTCTTTCACTGCTGCAGTAGGAACATAAGAAATGGTGTGAGAATGCATAATATAAACTCGAAAATCCTCGAGAGCCTTCACCAAATACAAGGCCTACTTCTTAATTATATTGTATCTTAGTGCTGCATCTCTTATAGTGCGACTAAAAAAAGATATGGGCTTCTCATTTTTCTGATCTTTCTTTTGCATTAGGACTACTGCTAATGTATGCTCAGAGGCAAAAGAAAATATGATGAAATATGAAGTGTAATCTGGACAAATCAAAATAGGAGCAGTAGATAATGAAAACTTCAATGCATGAAATGATTTGTTAGCCTCTAAAGACCACTTAACCTCACTGTCCTTCTTTATCATGTTTGCCATTTCCTTCAAATGCTTAGCTAGATTAGGAATGAATCTTCTCAGAAAATTGATTTTCCCATTGAAAGATTGAATCTATTTCTTTTTCCTTGGGAAATATAACTGATGAATGGCCTCTACTCTTGTAGGACCAATGTGAATGCCATCTTTAGAGATGATGTGTCTCAGTATCTTACCTTCTGCCATGGCGAATAAGCCCTTCTTTGGGTTGGGTGAGATGCTGAATTTTCTGCATTTTTGAAAAACGATTCTTAAATGATGTAAATGATCTTCATCATATTTTGAAAACATCGTAAGATCATCTAAATAGATACCTAGAAATACATCTTTTTCATTTGTGAAAGCAATGTCCATAGCCCGCTCAAAAGTAGCTCTTGCATTCTTCAATCCAAAAGGCATCTTGGCATACATGAACATACCCCATGGCATTGTAAAGGTTGTCTTGAGTTGATCATCCTTGTGTACTAGAATTTGATTGTACTCAGAGTATCCATCTAGCAATGACATCCTAGAGGGACCCAACCACCCTCTAAAGTATATGATCCATCTTGGGCAGGGAATAATTATCTTTCAGGGATACCTTATTCAAATTTTTGAAATGAATACATAGACGAATCTCCCCGATCTTCTTTCTTATAGGCACTAGATTAGACATCCATTCAGAAAATCTAATAGGGACTATGATACCAGACTTATCAACCCTATTTAACTCTTTCTCAATTGATGGCAGTAGCTTGGGATTAATCCTCCTTAGTTTCTGGTGAAATGGATTTTGATTGAGCTTGATAGGAATGGTATGCTGAATGACACTTTTTTCATAAACCTTAAGATCTGAATAATCCCAATAAAATACATCAAAAAATTCTTTCATTAAGTATATCTACTTACTTTTTGTTTCAGGAGATAAGGACTTTGATAGCTTAACCATCTTAGGATTATCAGCTGCGCCAATGTTTACATCTTCAACTCCTTTTTTTGTAGGAACCATGGTGGGCTTCTTGGCAACATAGTCACGATCAAACAACTCTTCCAAAGGCACCAAGCCTCTTGGAATATTGTTTTCTTTGAGCTGTAAACTTCAATCTTAGCTGAGTGGATCTCTGAATCATTCATATTGGATGCATCATTAATGTGAGAATTCTGAAATTCTTCTTCCAATTGCAAAAAATTGTCTATCTGTTTATCATCCCAAAACACTTGCTAAAATCTCATATTATCTGGGACAACTGGGTGATGTTTGACATTGATGGAATACTTCTGATTAGGATGAATAGGAATCTTCACCATACTTGCTATAGTGGTGAGTGAGTCAGCTATGACATTTGGTGTTCTAGGAATAAGAGACAAAGTATATTCTGAAAAAGTCTTGAGGATGTCAAGTACAACATTGTGATAAGCTCTCATTCTTGGATGCTTGGCCTATTATTCCCCTTTAACTTGTTTTATTACTAATTTTGAGTCGCCATAAACATAAATCTTCTTTGCTTCCAACTTCTTCAGAATTTTGAGGTCAGCAATCAGTGCGTCATATTCTGTCTCATTGTTTGAACACTCAAAAGCCAACTTGTAACAACTCATTCTCATATTTTGAGGAATTTTACTTGATTGATGTAATGGATCATGTATCCAAACACCAATCCCAACTCCTTTTCCCAATGCATCGTCGAAATCCATGGTCCAAAGACCATCTTCTTCATCTGGAAAAAGGATGTTTGAAGGCTAAACTATTTTCTCTTTAGGAAGATTATCAGTTGTCTCAAAACTCTCTGTTTTCTGCACTATCCTTTCTATCTCCTCAATAGGATTTGCTGGCTGCAAGCACTCTTCATTCACCTCTTTCCCTTCAGCTATAATGACTTTATGAACGTTGCTCATGACCTTAGGAACATCTGAAATTTCCATTAGTTGACTTTCATCATCAACAAAATTCATATCACTATATAAAATGAAAGAATCAAGGTCAGTATGGACAACATGTATAGAATGATTGACTAGATTTTCCTTACTTCTGATCATGAATTTCATCTTCTTTTCTGTATAAAGTTTCCAAAGCTGACCAAAAATAGGGATAATGGCATATGAAAATTCAAGTTGTAGAGTGCCCTTTAGTTTTTCTCCCCGGGACCTTGAAAGCAACATGCCAAACCTAGGAGGAATATTAGTAACCACTACATCCATAAGCACATTCTTGGCCAGGATTTGGTCCAAGGATACTACCAAGTCTTTAATTAGGCCAAGGCATTTCACTCTCCTGGAATAAAAGGAATAAAGATCATGGCAGAGTCGGGTGATACTAAATCCTAGTTTTCCATGATGACTTTAGGCATAAGATTATGTGAGGCACCAGAATCTAGCATGGTGTTATGGAGGATAAAATCATGAAGTTTAAGACTCATATAAGAAGGAGGGATTTCACTATCTTCATGAGTTCCTTCTAAGGCTGGACAAAAAAGGATTGTTCGTTCATCATCAACCCCACTAACTGTATCTAACATCTGGTCAACCTTAAGCATTTTTGCAATCTGAAATTTATATTTGTCATTCTTCACTAATTCAATGAGGGGAATAGAAACCTTCAACTTAGAAATTTCATTTTCCAAACTAAAAATATTAGATTGCTTTTCTACCTCCTTTGTAGTGATGTCCTTCTTTTATGTCTGTCCTTTAGCTTGAGATTCTTTCTTGTGACTTTAAGTTTGAAACTCTTTGTCCTTTCTTGCATTGCTAGTAGAGGCCTCGTTTGTCTTGTCTCGATTCAGTATGACACTTTCCTTTTCTTTATTTTGACTTGCAAGAGTGGTTCCTTGGTTGGTGTGTCTTTTTGTACATTTTATCTTTTCTAAGTCAAAGTAACAGGTACATTTCTACTTCTCAAGTTGTACTACTTTTGGAGATGGCTAAGGGGGTTCTGATATCCTCTTTGATACTCTTCAGTTTGAATAACCCATAGATTGTCACTCCCAAGCACAAGTTGTTGATCACTCGGTATGAAAGAATGTTCGGAAAATTGATCTTCTTCTGTTAGGAAAGTAGGCAGCTCATCTTCTTCAAAGAAGTGATTCACTTCTACAATCTCTTCTTCATCTTCATCCTAGCCTTTAGTATAATTTTGCTAAAATGGAGCTCTTATTTGGCCTTGAGGATCTTGGTTGCTCTTTTTGTCGATTTCTGAACTGTTGTTGTTGTCCACGAAAGTTGGGATTCCTCACTGAATTTTTTGCATGCCGATCAATTATGGAAATTCTATCCATCATTCTCTCCATGGATTTGATCAGAGTGTCAAGCTTTACATTTGAATATGATAAAGGTTCTTCTTTAAACACAATTTTCTTCTTAGTCCTCTCAAGCTTTGATTTAGACTTGTTGATAAGTAGATTGGCTTCAGCACTGATTGCATTTCATTGCATTTCTTCAAGAGTAGCAGGGTCTCTCTCTATGAGCTGATAATCCATGTCTGGGTCAAATGCATCAAGATAATGGAGAAGCGCTAGACCAGGTGGAGGCTTCATATCATCACGAATAGAATTGTATACCAAATTAAATCTTCTTGTAAATTCTTGAATTGTCTCATTTGCATTTCTTTTCATCGAATTATACTCAGCCAGTATCTGCAATGGGTTTTTCTTCTCTTTCCAATGAGCTAAGAATAATTCAATCAACCTTTGGGAGATGTTGATAGAATTAGCAGCCATACTTCGAAACCATTTCTTAACATGTCTTGAAAAACTCTGAGCTATAATCCTCATCTTGGCATTATCTTCATCAATTTCTTCTAAATCAATGAAATCCACTAATTTATCAACATGTTGCTGAGTTGTAATTTCTGCACTTCCATCAAACAAGGGGAGTCTTTAACCATAATTCTGAGGCAAAGCAGCAAGTTGAGTAGGCGGTAAAAGAGGTGCAAATATTGCCATGACTACTGGAGGAAATGGGGGTACTACAATTGGTTGTATAGGCAAAGATGGACCAAATGGAGGTGGTGGAAGAAAAGATGAGGTTGTTGAAGTAATTGGAGATGTAACAGATGTATTTGGGGGTGAAATAGAAGATGAAGCAATGGCTAGGTATTCATGTTGATACTGGATGAAGGCCTTTTCAATAGTGATCTGGAGTTCGTCAGCAAGGGATTGAAGTTTGTCAAAATTCACCACAATTCATGGTCAGTTTTAGCAGACAAAGATTCTGAAGAAATAAAGTGATTTTCAACCGCTAAAGGCTCTAATGTCACTTTAGAGATGTAGGACTCAGACTTTGACTTGAAAGAGACAATTCTCTTTGAACATCAAAAGGAAGTTGCTCAAAGGCAAACAGATTTTCAGGAAGATAGGTTGTTCTTTTAATTTTTCGAACTGCACTTTTAGTAATGGGTAATCTAAGTTTTCTGAGTAGTCTTTATAGATCTTCAACAATGCAGGGTGGATTTGGGTAAGGGTTTGACCTGGTATGTCTTTTAGGAGCCAGGATTTCACACCCTAAACTAATGAAATTTATGAATTCAGCCTATCTTTGGATACTGGAAGTTGTGAACTACAAAACCAGTTCTTTGAAAGCTCTTAGATATTTCCCAGGAATGATTTATCATTCGTTCCCCGACAACAGCTCCAAAAATGTTAGTCCAAAGGAGATCGAGAAGGATAACCTCAAACCACTTCAGCTTAGTAGCTAGCCCTACTAAGCATGGGAGGGATCTCTCAAAGTCTCTTATTAATGAAATGAAATTAAAGAAAACAGGTTTTAGGCTAGATTTATATAATTGTTTTTCTGTTGGTAAAAATTTAGATTTTAGGGTTTGTTGGACCAGGGTTTGGAGCAACAAATAGGTCTAGGCCGTAGGAGTGCACGAGAAAATATGGAAAGGAGATAGATATCATAAAACCATGGTGTATTTAGAATACTATAAATGTAGTATAGAAGAGAAAGTGTAGAATAAACTAATGAACATAAGTAAACATGATTTCATTAACTTAGGAATACATAAACATAACTATGAAAACCAAAGAAATAGAGCTTGAGAAACAATAATTTTGTATATTTCACTGTAAGGCATCCATAGAAAGAAGAGATATCAAGTAGATAAATATGTTTTAACAATTAGAAAAGAAATAAAGTGAAGAACAAACACCATGAACTCACTGGGCTAGAGTTCCTTAAAAATAGCTGCAACTGTCTCTGTATTAGCTGAAAATATGATTACATGCAAGCCTCCTCCACAAAAAGTCCAACCCTTCTCTCTAAAAGAGAAATGATACATATAGAATCTCTTAGACCACTTCCCACCTTCAGAATTTCTTGGTGGAGGAACTGACTCCAAGATTCTCTCAACCAACAAGTACGAGTGAGAAGGTGAAACTCAAACACTTCTTGGAGAGTTTGTTTAAGAGTTTGCTTCCTTTGTGACGCCTAATAAACATCAAAAACAACCTATCATGTACATTTATTCATGCCTACATCACCTAGCCTCGAAACAAGTTCCATTACATAAAGAGGTTTGACTTTGACTAAGTCAAACTAAAAACTAGAAATTTTACAAAGTGAAATTTACAAACTAAAACACAGAAAAATGCAGAAACACCACGTTGATTTTGAGCTGATTTTCAAGTGCCTTCCCGAGATCCAAATCAAATCCGAGAGAACCGTCAACTAGCCCTTCAATTCTAGCTTCCATAACAGTTTGAATTTTTTAACATGACCCATGGGAAGGCCTTCAAAAATCCATTCTCCCAAGGTCGCTCTAGGAGCCCAGCGCCTGTGAAAAAAGGGTCTAGAATGCTAGTTTTTCGCCACTTTTTACCACTTTTCTCAAAATCTAAGCCACCTCTGGAAAATCTGATAAAATAGGTTTTTAGAGGATGGAAATATATTTCAAAAAATGTAGACTTCTCATTAAATAGATGCGTAAGGAATAAGCGCAACACCAAGGCACTGCACTCCTAGAACTACTAAATTTCTGAATTTGGCTTCAAAATTCACAAAAAACCAAAGATGCTCAAAATTTGCTCAAAATTGGCCAATAAGCTGTAGTATTATGTATGTTAAACCTTCATAGATGCTTCAACAAGCATATATAAGTTTCCTTCATCCTTTTCTTCCTTTTTGGATTCTTTGAGCTTGTTTTCAAGCCGCTTTAACTTGACATTGGCAATCATGTTTTGATCTTGGTAGTGGTGTGCCATATGCCTAAGTAGTTAATTGTCTTTGTTTTCCTTCTCTAGAAGCTTCTCCAAGTGTTCATTCACCATTTTGAGCCAATACTCCTTGTCTTGATTGACCTCAAGAGAAATTATGTCGTCTAGGTGTAGGTCTTCATTCAACAGAATGTGTTCTTGTTCTTCTTGAAATGCCTTCTTTAGGCCCTTTGTTCTTGGCCTTTTCTTCTTACCTTTCCCTTTTGTTCCTTCAGTCTCACTTGACTCAATGACTGCTTTGCGTTTCCAACCTGCTGCAATAACTTGGTTTTCTGTTTTTCCATGATTAATTGCTTCACTTTGAGCTGACTATTATCCTGTTCTAGAAATGAAATTATGTACCTTGCTCTCTCCATGTTTACTCTAAGCTCCTTGATCTGATAGTCTTTATCTCTGATCATCTGCTGCATGGTTGAAGTTTAATCCTCTGCCTCTAAATCAACTAGCTCAAATTCATGTTCAACCATGTCCTTATATTTTGCTGTCGATCCCTATTTTGCTGATGTAGAAGGCTTGGCCCCTTTCTCACCATGAGAAGCAAACACAAGACTATTTCCTCTCTTTTAAATCTTGGTCACCTCAGGCTTAGGTGCTTTGGTTTTCTCAACTGATTTTCTAGAGGACCCCACTTCCATTTGCAGTGTTGGCACGCTAGATGGTTGAGCTGCCACATTAGTTTCATGCCATTTGAGAGTTGTTTCCAAAAAGGTTTCCCAAGTCATACCTTTCTCTGCAAGCTGGTGAAGGACTATAGTTTTGATTAGACTATGATGAGATATGCTAGGGTAGTGCTCCTTGTTCTTCATCTGAATCCTCTCTAACATTTTGGTAATGCTCCTACATAGGTAGTTGCACATATTTAGTGGCTTCTGAGAGGTAAAATGCAATAGGAGGCGAATATGATAAGCATAGAACATCGATAATCTTCCTTCACATGTAAATAACTTCATGAAAATCTTCATCAAAGGGGCATACTTCTCCAATAAGTATCTAAAAGGCATAACATGAGCATGTTTTTCCCTGTATGATGTTTTCAAGAAGGGCCTATAATACTCAAGATCTAAGCTCATTCCCTTGAACTAATATTCACCATTGTCTGGTAGCCCTCTACCAAGTGAAATGGAGGCTACTAAAAAAGTGAATTCAACACCAGTAATAACAACACTTTCACCCTTCAACTGAGTTGCCACCCATTCTGTCAACTGCTCATGAAAACCCACCTCACTCACCCTTTTGCTGAAATCCAAGCAATGTACATCTTCAAAGCATTGTTTGATAAAGGGATATGAGTTGATTTCACTGCAATTTGATGGCTCATATCTAAGGATTTTCCCTCCCTTGTGATGTCTTTTCCTCTCTCGTGAAGATTTTTCTTCGATGATGATAGAAACCCTAACAACAAAAAAATGAGAAAAATTGTGAGGTATGAGTGGAAAATTGAGTGATGGGAAGGTGGAATTTGACAAAATGGTAAGGGAGGTTTGAAAGAGGTGGAAATTAAATATGGAGAGCTGATGAAAATGGGTGGAAAAGCAATGGAGTAATGATATGCTCGTGAGAAGGAAAAAATAGAGTTTTTAGTGAATGTGCCCAGAACCCCTAGGAATGAACTAGGGTTTCACTTTTAGAGAGGTAAATTTTTGTTTTGAGGTTGCTTGAATGGTTTAAATAGCTTATATCAAACATGTATATAGGTGTAGGGAAACATTTTACATGTTTTAAAACCAAGAAATGCAAATGGCCATCATCAACCTATCATTTTTCATGAAAAATTCACTACAAAACCCTAATTGGAAAAGTCATTGGCATGAGATGATTTTGAAAAACAAAGAAGGAAGTGCAATGATTTACTTGTTGCTTGGCTTAGGAAGAAATGAAATCAAGTTAACAAGCTTGAAAATTTATTTTGGGAGAAATTCTGGCATTTTCTGGACACTCTAGCCTGAGCACAACGCAGTTAGCCTGAGTGCAATGCAGTGTCCCTCAGTGCAGCGCTAAGCCTCCAAGCACAACGTAGTGTCTTTGAGTGCAACACCTTCATATGTTTGCCAGTTTTTCCTAAAAAATCGAATTTTTCTCTCTTTTGGGTAGGAGAGCTCGATAAACAAGAGTGAATGAGAGGTAAACAAGACAAGTTTGGTGCTTTTGAATTTATATAGGAAAATTTATTTCTCCTTTTTAAAAAGACATGGGACCCACAAACCTTTGAAAAACTGATTTTTTTTCACTTTTGAAAACAGAGTCACCTTTAAAACTAAAACCTGAGTTGTCTTTTCACTTTCCTGAGTACTGGAACTTCGTATTCTAGAACTTTTCAAACATGAAAACATGATGAATGTGTGATAAATCACAGTTCAATACCAAAGATCTGCTTGTCAGGCTCTATTCACTGCTGGATTTATTCATGAAAATGATGGACCTTGGAAACCCTAATGTCTTTATGGAGGACCTGAAACTCAATGGATAGGTGATGATGAATGTCTTGCCTTTATTATTACACCTTCATAGAAATGTGATAGGTGACCAGCATGAGTGAATTCTCAAAAGACTGAACTTACTCCTAAACCAACCAAACAGTGATCAAATTTAACTGGGTAAACCTATTGACATGACAAAATTTGATTTTGATAGTCCTGACAAGCATTGTAAAAGCACATTTGATCTAGGTGACAGACTAACAAGACTGACATTAACATTGGATCTAGCTGGGGATGATAGATCCTTGGAGGTGTCAAGAACACCATAAACCTAGTAGCCTTATCCATTGGGGAATGGAGTCAACATGCAGAAAAACAGACTTATGACTTTAAATTGACTAATTTTTTGACATGGCAATGACTGAAAAGTAAAATATAAAACAAAATTGTAGCTGACCAAAGAAGCCCTTGGGCCTTCTCTTTGGGCTTCAAACTCCTATGACAACCACTTAGATTGTTGGAAACAAAATACACACCGGTATATACAATGATGATGAATTTTTAGAACTCTTTCAGACATAGTAGTGCTTGAGAAGCCTACCATTGATCGCTGCTCCTGAATAACCTCCCCCATCCATTTATTCCAATAAGAAAGCATTCTTTCCTCTGAAAGAAAATTTTTTGTAAGGTCCCTTCCATAAATTTTCAAATTTTCCATGTTTGCCCTTTTCTTCATTTCTAGCATCCCACCGAAGAATCACATCTCCTAGATTGAAATTTTCTTCCTTGGTTTTATGATCATAAATATTTTTAATCTTCTCCTAAAGTTTAGATGTGCTTGGAAGGACCTCTTCCCTTGTCTGCTGTAAATGAATCATTTGATTTATCCTTCATTGCATATCATTAGTCTCACTATCCAATTCCTGCAAATTTTTCATGACAGGGACAACAAGAGATGAACGAAAAACTGTATCAATCCAATACACCAACTGAAAAGTGGACATACCTATTGATTTTTTAGTGTTGAACCTGTCCGTCCATAAGGCATTGATGAGCCTTTTATGCCAATTCTTCTTGTTCACCTCTAAAACCTTCTTGATGATCTTGACCAAAGATTTATTGGAGGATTCGGCAAGACCATTCCCTTGTGGATGATAAGCAATAGAATGTCCTAAAACAATATGGTATTTGGCACAGAAGTCCACCATTATCTTTGACTTGAAGGCAACAACATTATCAGTAATTATTTTCTGTGGGTAGCCAAATCTAGACAAGATATTAGATTCAATGAAATGAATGATAACATAATCAGTAGCTTGCCTAGTTGGGATTGCTTCAATCAACTTTGTGAAGTAGTGTTGGCTGTCAATATCCATTTATGTTGTGGTGAAGATGAAGGATGGATTTTGCCAATGAAATCAAGACCCCACTTCTAAAAAGGAGCTGAAATTGAGAAAGGTTGTAAGGGAAATGACAAAAGCTTTCTCTTTCCTTGAAAAATATGACATTCATGGCAACTCATCACTGTTTTTTATACATCAAAAAAGAGGGTGGGCCAATAAAAGCCAGCTCTTAAGATCTTATTTGCTGTATTTTTCCAAAAGTGATGATTGTTACAGAATCCTTTATGGAAATATCTCATGACATCCTTTGCTTCATTTTCCACCAAACAATTCAACAACACACCATTGGGATCTTTCCAATATAAAAAACCATCTAGAATATAATATTTTGAAGCCTTCAATTTTAGAGATCTAGCTTTACCTTTGGGGAGTTCCAGTGGAGGATTCAAGTGCTGCAAGACATAGACCATTTCAGAATACCAAGGAAAGAAAATAAACATATTTGACACCTGTAGGAAAGGATATTCTTCTTCTTGTTCATCAGAAAGTGCAGTAATCAAATTGATGTCTAGTGCATGTAGATTTGATTCAGCCATGAGTTTGGCTAAACCTCGTCCTTTGATGAGATTTGTAGGCCTTATCTCCAAGTCATACTCTAGCATAGTTGCAATCCACTTTCCCCTTTTTCCTTCAGGATATGTCTGTACAAGAATTTATTTCACTGCTGCAGTAGGAACATAAGCAATGGTGTGAGAATGCAGAATATAAACTCGAAAATCCTTGAGAGCCTTCACCAAAGCCAAGGCCTACTTCTCAATGATATTGTATATTAGAGCTGAATATCTTATAGTGTGATGAAAAAAAGCTATGGGCCGCTCATTCTTTTTTATCTTTCTTTTGCATTAGGACTGTTGCTAATGTATTCTTAGAGGCAAAAGAAAATATGATGAAATCTGAAGTGTAGTCTAGACTAATCAAAATAGGAGCAGTAGATAATGCAAAATGCACTGCATGAGATGATTTCTTATCCTCTAAAGACCACTTTACCTCACTGTCCTTCTTTAGCATGTTTGTCAATTCCTTCAAATGCTTAGCTAGATTAGGAATGAATCTTCTCAGAAAATTGATTTTCCCATTGAAAGAATAAATCTCTTTCTTATTCCTTGGGAAATATATTTTATGAATGGCCTATACTCTTGCAGGATCAATGCAAATGCCATATTTAGATATGATGTGTCACAGTATCTTACCTTATTCCATGAAAAATAAGCTCTTCCTTGGGTTGGGTGAGATGCCAAATTTTTTGCATTTCTGAAAAACAATTCTTAAATGATGTAAATGATCTTCATTAGATTTTGAAAACACGGTAAGATCATCTAAATAGATAACCAGAAATACATATTTTTGATTTGTGAAAGCTATGTCCATAGCCCGCTGAAAAGTAGCTCTTGCATTCTTCAATCCAAAAGGCGTCTTCGCGTACATGAACGTAACCCATGGCATTGTAAAGGCTGCCTTGAGATGATCATCATTGTGTACTAGAATTTGATTATACACAGAGTATCCATCTAACAATTACATCATAGAGGACCCAAACACCCTCTAATGTATATGATCCATCTTGGGAAAGGGATAATTATCTTTCAGGGACACCTTATTAAATTTCTGAAATCAATACATAGACGAATCTACCCGGTCTTCTTTCTTATAGGCACTAGATTATACATCCATTTAGAAAATATAATAGGGACTATTATACCAGACTTATAAAGCTTATGTACCTCTTTCTCAATTGATGGCAGTAGCTTGGGATTAATCCTCCTTAGTTTCTGGCAAAATGGCTTTTGATCAGGCTTGATAGGAATTGTATGCTGAATGATACTTTTGCCATAAACCTTCATATTTGAATAATCCCAAGCAAATACATCAACAAATTCTTTCATTAAGGATATCTACTTACTACTTTTTAGGACATAAGGAATTTGATAGCTTAACCATCTTAGGATTATTAGCTACGCCAATGTTTACATCTTCAACTCCTTTTTCTGTAGGAACCATGGTGGGCTTCTTGGTAACATTGTCACGATCAAACAACTCTTCCAAAGGCACCAAGCCTCTTAGAATGTTGTTTTCTTTGAGTTGTAATACTTCAATTTCAGCTGAGTGGATATCTGGATCATTCATATTGGATGCATCATTAATGTGAGAATTCTGAAATTCTTCTTCCAATTGCAGAAAATTGTCTATCTATTTATCATCCCAAAACACTTGCTAAAATCTCATATTGTCTGGGACAGCTGGGTGATGTTTGAAATGGATGGAATACTTCTGATTTGGATGAATAGGAATATTCACCATACTTGCTGCAATGGTGAGTGAGTCAGCTATGACATTTTGAGTTCTAGGAATAAGAGAGAAAGTATATTTTGAAAAAGTCTTGAGGATGTCAAGTACAACATTACGATAAGCTCTCATTCTTGGATGCTTGGCTTGGTATTCCCCTTTAACTTGTGTGATTACTAATTTAGAGTCACCATAAACATAAATATTCTTTGCTCCCAACTTCTTCAGAAACTTGAGGTCAACAATCAATGCTTCATATTCCACCTCATTGTTTGAACACTCAAAAGACAACTTGTAAGAACTCATTCGCACATTTCATGGAATTTTACTTGACTGATGTAATGGACCATGTATCTAGACACCAATCCTCCTTCTCTGCCCAATGCACCAGCGAAATCCATGGTCCAAATACCATCTTCTTCGTCCTAAAAAAGGATGTCTAAAGGCTAAACTATTTGCTCTTTAGGAAGATGATCAGTTGTCTCAAAACTCTTTGTTTTTTGCACTATCCTTTCTATCTCCTCAATAGGATTCGCTAGCTGCAAACACTCTTCATTCAGCTCTTTCCCTTCAGCTGTAATGACTTTATGCATGCTGCTCATGACCTTAGGAACTTCTGAAATTTCCAATAGCTGACTTTCATCATCAACATAATTCATATCGCTATATAAAATGAAAGAATCAAGATCAATATGGACAACATGTATAGGATTATTGACTAGCTTTTCCTTACTAGTGATCATGAATTTCATCTTCTTTTCTCTATAAAGTTTTCGGAGGTAACCAAAAACAGGGAGAATCACATATGAAAAGTTAAGTTGTAGAGTGCCCTTTAGTTTTTCTCCCCAATACCTTGAAAGCAACATGCCAAACCTAGGAGGAATATCAACAACTACTACATCCATAAGCACATTCTTGGCTAGGATTTGGTCCAAGGATACTACCAAGTCCTTAATTAGGCCAAGGCATTTCACTCTCCTGGAATCAAAGGAATAAATATCATGGTAGGGTTGGGTGATACTCAGTCCTAGTTTGTCCATGATGACTTTAGGCATAAGATTATGTGAGGCACTAGAATCTAACATGGTGTTATGGAGGATAAAGTCATGAAGTTTAAGACTCAGATAAAAAGGAGGGATTTCACTATCTTCATGTGTTCCTTCTAAGGATGGACCAAAAAGGATCGTTGGTTCATCATCAACCACATTAAATGTATCTGACATCTGGTCAACCTTAAGCATTTTTTCAATCTGAAATTTATATCTGTCATTCTTCACTAATTCAGTGAGGGGAATAGAAACCTTCAACTTAGAAATTTCATTTTCTAAACTAAAAAGATTAGTTGCTATTCTACCTCCATTGTAGCAATGTCCTTCTTTTTTGTCTGTCCTTCGGCTTGAGATTCTTTCTTGTGACTTTCCGTTAGAAACTCTTTGTCCTTTCTTACGTTGCTGGTAGAGGCTTCATTTGTCTTGTCCCGGTTCAATATGACAATTTCCTTTTCGTTATTCTGACCTGCAAGAGCTGGTTCATTGCTTGGTGTGTCTTTTTGTATGTTTTGTCTTTTCTGATTCAAAGTAACAAGTACATTTATACTCCTCAAGTTGTACTGCTTTTGGAGATGACTAAGGGGGTTCTGATATCCTCTTTGATACTCTTCAGTTTGAACAACCCATAGATCGTCACTTGCAAGAAAAAGTTGTTGATCACTCGATATGAAAGAATGTTTGGAAAATTGATCTTCTTCTGTTAGGAAAGTAGGCATCTCATCTTCTTCAAAGAAGTGATTCGGTTCTGCAATCTCTTCTTTATCTTCATCTTAGCCTTCAGTATAATTTTGTTGAAATGGAGCTCTTAAAGGGTTGGGGAAAGGTTTGCTCAATGTTTCCCGACCCGGATGTATATCCTGACGCAGATATCTGCATATGGGGGATGTCATCCGAGGAGTACGAAGCTCGGAAATATGCCACAAGCAAAAAGGTGGGATTTCACCTGGCCAAAATGATCATAAGCCGGGCATTGAGGTGAAAAGAACCCCCTTTGCCCTCAGCAGCGGCTATTGAAGAACCCCCACGTTCTGCAGGATTCTTGGAGGCGGCTGTAGTTCAAACACCAACTACACTGGAGGAGGAAGACCAGGCCATTTATATAGGGGAGGGGCCATTATCGGAACCGAACCCAATTAGTAGTCGGCTTAGTAGGCTTCGTGACTATGTTAAGGCGTTGGGGGCCCCTTCCCCCTATTCCGTAGCAGAGATCGGGCGGGCAAGGTTCGAGGTGCTCAAGTGGCTCGGGTACAACCTTACCCACCCCTTTGGGGACGAACAACTCCTCTTATTAGGCCGGGTAAAGGGCGAAATCCTGGGATTCATCCGGCTCCTCGAAATGGCACTAAAGGTTTGCTTTGTTCTTTGGCCTTAAGGATCTTGGTTTCCCTTCTCTTTCTGTCAATTTTTGAACTGTTGTTGTTGCTGTCTGTGAAATTTTGGATTTGTCATTGAATTTTTTGCTTGTCGATCAATTATGGACATTCTATCCATCATTCTCTCCATGATTTTGATCAAAGTGTCAAACTTTACATCTGAAGATGATGAAGGTTCTTCTTTAAACACAACTTTCTTCTCAGTCCTCTCAAGCTTTGATTTAGACTTCTTTATAAGCAGATTGGCTTCAACACTGGCTAAATTTTGCTGCATTTCTTCAAGAGTAGAAGGGTCTCTCCCTCTGAGCTGATATGCCATGTCTGGGTCAAATGCATCGGGATAATGGAGAAGTGCTAGACCAGGTGGAGGCTTCATATAATCAGGAATAGCATTGTATGCCAAACTAAATCTTGCTTGTAAATTCTTGAACTGTCTCATTTGCATTTCTTTTCATTGAATTATACTCAGCCAATATCTGCAATGGGTTTTTCTTCTCTTGCTAACGCGCTAAGAATAATTCAATCAACCTTTGAGAGATGTTGATAGAATTAGCAGCCATACTTCACAACCATTTCTTAACATCTCTTGAAAAACTCTGAGCTATAATCCTCATCTTGGAATTATCTTCATCGATTCTTCTAAATCAAGGAAATCCACTCATTTATGAACATGCTGCTGAGATGTAATTTTTGCACTTCCATCAAACAAGGGGAGTCTTTGACCATAATTCTAAGGCAAAGCAGCAAGTTGAGCAGGAAGTAAAAGAGGTGCAAATCTTGCCATGACTACTGGAGGCAGTGGGGGTACTACAATTGGTTGTACAGGCAAAGATGGAACAAATGGAGGTGGTGGAAGAAAAGATGAGGTTGTTGACGTACTTGGAGATGAAACAGATGTATTTGGGGGGTGAAATAGAAGATGAAGCAGTGGCTAGGTATTCAAGTTGATACTATATTAGGGCCTTTTCAGTAGTGATATGGAGTTGGTCAACATGGGATTGAAGTTTGTCAAAATTCAACCACAATTTATGGTTAGTTTTAGCGGACAATGATTCTGAAGAAATAGGGTGATTTTCAACTGTTAAAGGCTCTAATGTCACTTCAGAGATGCCAAGACTCATACTTTGAACTTAAAAAAGACAATTCTATCTGAACATCAAAAGGAAGTTGCTCAAAGGCAAACAAATTTTCAGGAAGAGAGGTTGTTCTTTTAATTTTTTGAGCTGCACTTTTAGTAATGGGTAATCTAAGTTTGCTGAGAAGTATTTCTAGATCTTCAACAATGAGGAGTGGATTTGGGTAAGGGTTTGACTTGGTATGTCTTTTAGGAGCCAGGATTTCACACCCTAAACTGATGAAATTTATGAATTCAGCCTATCATTGGATATTGGAAGCTGTGAACTACAAAACTAACTCTTTGAAAGCTCTTAGATATTTCCTAGGAATGATTTATCATTCGTTCCCCAACAGTGGTGCCAAAAATGTTAGTCCTTACGATTTCCTAGGTTGAAAAGGAGACCGAGAAGGATAACCTCAAATCACTTCAGCTTAGTAGCTAGCCCTACTGAGCATGAGGGGGATCTCTCAAAGTCTCTTACCATTGAAATGACTTTAAAGAAAATAAGTTTTAGGCTAGATTTATATAATTGTTTGTGTGTTGGTGAAATTTAGATTTTAGGGTTTTCTGGACTAGGGTTTGGAGCCACAAATAGGTCTAGGATGTAGGAGTGCAGGAGAAAATATGGAAAGGAGATGGATATCATAATACCATGGTGTATTTAGAATATTTTCGGTGTAGTATAGAAGAGAAAGTGTAGAAGAAACTAATGAGCATAAGTAAACATGATTTCATTAGCTTAGGAAGACATAAACATAACTATGAAAACCATATAAACAAAGCTTGAGAAACAAGAATTTTGTATATTTCACTATAAAGAATCTATAGAAAGAAGAGATATCATGTAGATAAATATTTTTTAACCATTATAAAACAAATAAAATGAAGAACAAACACCATTAACTCACTGGGCTAGAGTTCCTTAAAAATCATTGCAACTGTCTTTGTATTAGCTGAAAAGATGATTACATGCAAGCCTCCTCCACAAAAAGTCCAACCCTTCTCTCTGAAAGAGAAATGATACATATAGAATCTCTTAGACCACTTACCCACCTTCAGAATTACTTGGTGGAAGAACATACTCCAAGATTCTCTCAACCAATAGGTGAGAGTGAGAAAGTGAAACCCAAAAACTTCTTGGAGAGTTTGTTTAGGAGTTTGCTTCCTTTATGAGGCCTAGTAAACATCAAAAACAACCTATCATGTACAGTTATTCGTACCTACATCACCTAACCTTGAAAAAAGTGCCATTACATAGAGAGATTTGACTTTGACTAAGTCAAACCAGAAACTAGAAATTTTACACAGTGAAATTTACAAATTTAAACACAGAAAAATGTAGAAGTACAACATTGACTTTGAGCTGATTTTCAGGTCCCTTCCTGAGGTCAAAATGCAAAGCTAAGAGAACAGTTAACTAGCCCTTCAATTCTAGTTTCTGAAATAGTTTGAAGTTTGGAAAATGACCCATGTGAAGGCCTTCAAAAATCCATTCTCCCAAGGCCTCGCCGGGAGTGCAACACTTGTTAAAAAAGGGTCTGAAATGCTAGTTTTTTGCCACTTTTTTCCACTTTTCTCAAAATCTGAGCCACCTCTGGAAAATTTGAGTAAATGGATTTTTAAAGGATGGTAAGATATTTCCAAAAGTGTAGACTTTTCTTAAAATATATCCCTATGGAAGATAAATTTCTGAATTTGGCTTCAAAATTCACAAAAAAACAAAAAATGCTCAGAATTTGCTCAGAATTAGCCATGAGCTATAAAATTATATGTGTTAAACCTTCATAGATGCTTCAGCAAGCATCTCTAAGTTTCCTTCATCCTTTCCTTCCTTTTTGGATTCTTTGAGCTTGTTTTCAAGTCACTTTACCTTGACATTGAAAATCATGTTTTGAGCCTGGTAGTGTTGCACCATATGGCTAAGGAGTTGATTGTATTTGTTTGCCTTCTCTAGAAGCTTCTACAAGTGTTCATTCACCCTGTTGAGCCAATAATCCTTGTCTTGACTGACCGCAAGAGCATTTATTTCCTCTAGGTCTATGTCTTCATTCAACATAATGTGTTCATGTTCTTCTTTCAATGCCTTCTTTAGGCCCTTTGTTCTTGGCCTTTGCCTCTTACCTTTCCCTTTTGTTCCTTTAGGCTCACTTGACTCAATGACTTCTTTGCCTTTCCAACCTGTTGCAATAATTTGGTTTTCTCTTTTTACATGATTAATTGCTTCGCTTTGAGCTGACTATTCTCCTATTCTAGAAATGAAATTATGTACCTTACTCTCTCCATGTTTACTGTGAGCTCCTTGATTTGATAGTCTTTATCTCTGATCATCTACTACATGCTTGAAGTTTGATCCTCTGCCTCTAAATCGACTAGCTCAAATTCATGTTCAACCATGTCCTTATCTTTCGCTGTCGATCCCTGTTTTGCTAATGTAGAAGGCTTGGTCCCTTTCTCACAATGAGAAGAAAACACAAACCTATTTTCTCTCTTGTACATCATGGTTACCTCAGGCTTAGGTGATTTGGTTTTCTCAACTGATTTGCTAGAGTACCCCACTTCCATTTGTGGTGTTGGCATGCTATATGGTTGAGCTACCACATTAGTTTCATGCCATTTGAGAGCTATTTCCAAAAAGGTTTCCCAAGTCATACCTTTCTCTGCAAGTTGCTGAAGGACTATAGTCTTAATCAGACTATGATGAAGTATGCTAGGGTAGTGCTCCTTGTTCTCCATCTAAATCCTCTCTGACATTTTGGTAATGCTCCTACATAGGTATTTGCAC
Source organism: Pinus taeda (assembly GCA_000404065.3). Lineage (NCBI taxonomy): Eukaryota > Viridiplantae > Streptophyta > Pinopsida > Pinales > Pinaceae > Pinus > Pinus taeda. The sequence goes on along the minus strand of APFE030474184.1, from coordinate 288,585 downwards.
ATATTTAGTGTTTTCTGAGAGGTAAAATGCATTAGGAGGATAATATGATAAGCATACAACCTGGAGAATATTCCTTCACATGTAAAGAACTTCATGACAATCTTCATCAAAGTGGCAAACTTCTCCAATAAGTATCTGAATGGCATAACATGAGCATGTTTTTCCCTGTGTGTTGTTTTCAAGAAGGGCCTGTAATACTCAAGATCTAAGCTCATTCCCTTGAACCAATATCCACCATTGTCTGGTAGCCCAGTAGCAAGTGAAATGGAGGCTACTGAAAAAGTGAATTCAACACCAGTAATAAAAACACTTTTCACCTTCAACTGAGTTGCCACCCAATCTGTCAACTGCTCATGAAAACCCATCTCACTCACCCTTTTGCAGAAATCCAAGAAATGTACATCTTCAAAGAACTATTTGATAAAGGGATATGAGTTGATTTCACTACAATTTGATGGCTCATATCTGAGGATTTTCCCTCCCTTGTGATGTCTTTTCCTCTTTGGTGAAGATTCTTCTTCCATGATGATAGAAACCCTAACAACAGAAAAATGAGAAAAATTGTAAGGTATTAGTGGAAAATGGAGTGATGGGAAGGTGGAATTTGACAAAATGGTAAGGGAGGTTTGAAATAGGTGGAAATGAAATATGGAGAGCTAATGAAAATGGGTGGAAAAGAAATGGAGGAATGATATGCTTGTTAGAAGGAAAAAACAGAGTTTTTAGTGAAAGTGCCCAAAACTCCTAGTAATGAACTAGGGTTTCACTTTTAGAGAGGTAAATTTCTATTTTGAGGTTTATTGAATGGTTTAAACAACTTATCAAACATGTATATAGGAATTTTGTCTTTGAGGTTTTTGTGAGTTTCATGATTATGTAGAATATCTTCCGAATACATCGCATTAGGTTTCTTTATAATCGACGTTTCGAACCAGCAATAGTGGTTCATCCTCAAGATGTATATAGGTGTAGGGCAACATTTTACATGTTTAAAAACCAAGAAATGAAAATGGCCATCATCAAACTATCATTTTTCATGAAAAATTCACTACAAAACCTTAATTGGAAAAATCATTGGCATGAGATGATTTTGAAAAGCAAATAAGGAAGTGCAATGATGTACTTACTTTTTGCATGGCTTAGGAAGCAATGAAATCAGGTTAACAAGCTTGAAAAATGATTTTGGGAGAGATTTGGGCATTTTCTGGACACTCTCGCCAGAGCACAGCGCAGTTAGCCTGATCGTAACATCCAAGCACAGTGCAGTGTCCCTGAGCGCAGCGCCAGGCCTCCAAGCACAACGAAGTCTCTCTGAGCGCAATGCCTTGAGGTAAACAAGACAAGTTTGGGGATTTTGAATTTATATATGAAAATTTATTTCTCCTTTTTAAAGAGAAATGGGACCCACAAACCTTTGAAAATTTGATTTTTTTCACTTTTGAAAATAGAGTCATCTTTTAAACTAAAACTTGAGTTGTCTTTTCACTTTCCTGAGTACTGGAACTTCTTCTTATAGAACTTTTCAAACATGAAAACATGATGAAAGTGTGATAACTCACAGATCAATAACAAAGAGCTACTTGTCATGCTCTATTCACTGCTAGATTTATTCATTAAAATGATGGAACTTGGAAACCCTAATGACTTAATGGAGGACCTGAAACTGAATGGAATTATGATGATGACTATCTTGCCTTTATTATGACACCTTCATAGAAATGTGATAGGTGACCAACATGAGTGAATTCTCAAAAGATTGAACTTACTCCTATACTGAACAAACATTGATCAAATTTAACTGTGTAAACCTACTGACATGACAAAATTTGATTCTGATAGTCCTGAAAAGCATTGTAAAAGCACATTTGATCCAGGTGACAGGCTAACAAAACTAACACTAACACATTCGCACAGGGTAGTACTGCTCCTTGATGGTGTCCCAAAAACCATTTCCAAGTGGGAATGGATAAAAATAGCGGGTTCATACTTTCATCCTTCTGCTGACAATAAGTTTCCCACCAATCCTTGATTTGGGGGAGTGGATTTGAGAAGAGAAAAAGTAATCTTTTCCTGGGTGGAAAAATCATGAACATAAAAATATCCTTCTAGCATATTTAACTATTGATCTACAGTGTCTGCATATATTTGGCTCTTAAATATGGGAATGTCAAATTTTACTTGCACCTTAAAAGGTGTGGAGCCTCTAGAGTGGCTGCTAGATGTGGATGTGCCACCCGTGGGCAACCATTGAAGGGTCCGGGCAAAGTTATCCATCATCGCATTCCTTTGTTTCTCGAGGGCCTCATAGCGAAATATTTTGATAAGATCTCCTGCTCCCTTTTCTTTCTTTTCTTCCCCCATGGGTGGTCGTTGGGGTTTACAAGGCTGATCTTACAAAGGTTCAACCAGATCAAGCCTTAACTCCTTATATCCCGACCTCATTGGGGACATGCAAAGAAAAATAGAGAAAGAGTAGACTGCTCTGATACCACTGATCCAGATTTAAACAAGAACACAAAAAATTACAGACATAACCATAAATACAGAGATGCAGTAGAAATAACAATTCATTTCATTAGTATCAAATACTGAAATATGCTTACAAACATAATGGAAATAAGACTAGATTAGGCGATTATATCTTATCTATGAGAAGAGATGTGGTGGCTACATGCCTCTAAACTGAGTTACAATGAGGCTCAAGGTCCCTTTTATTATTGAACAATAAGAGAAAAGCCTAAACAACCAAAACCCTAATCTGAGGAGATGTAACACCAAGAGTTTATGGGCCCCGTTGGGGTCAGTTGGGAAACCAACTTCTCTAGGTCATAACTTGGTCATATGATCTTTGTTTGACGTGTATGATACCTCGAAAGATCTCTCCGATAACTAGAACTTCTCATGTGATTTCAATTGAAATCACTTGAGGGATTTTGCCAAAAAAATTCGTTTAGGGCCTCAAAATGGCTCTGAAAGTTTTGGACCTGAAACACTGCCAAAAATAGTAAATTGTGCCATAGTTAAGGAAACTAAAAAATATTGAAATAACAATGGTGAGGGTCCGAGTGGAATAGGCGAGTGGCCACCAATATCCACCTCGATCACCAAAAGAACCTCATTTCAGCAGAGGCCATGAAGTGGTTGGGCTTACCAACGATAGCACATATGCGCATATGTGGGTGAAGGGTTCTTTGTTGTAGTTCACTGTCAACAGTGGGAGCTAAGTGTTCTAGATTTAAGTAGGAACAAAAAAAATTACAGATATAATTATAAAACATATATGAAACAGAAATAACAATTCATTTCATTAATATCAAATACTAAAATATGTTTAACAACATAATGGAAATAAGACTAGCTTGGGCAATGTAGCTTATCTCTGAGAAGAGATGTGTCAGTTACATGCATTTGAATTGAGTTACAATGAGGCTCAAGGGAATTTTTATCATTGAACAATAAGAGAAAACCCTAACCCGAGGAGATGTAACACCAAGATTTTATGGGCCTCGTTAGGGTTAGTTGGGGAGCCAACTTCCCGGAGTCGTAACTTGGAATAAATTGGTTGGAAATATCTCTTCGAGGACTACAAATACTGACACGATCTCAATAGAAATCACCATATTTATATTTTTCCAAAAAAACGTCGCTTAGGGCTTCAAAATAGCTCTGACAGTTCAGGACCCGAAAAATGCCAAAAATAGTAAACTACGCTATAATTAAGGAAACTAAAAAAAACTGAAAGAACAATGGTGAAGGTCCATGTGGAATTGGCGAGTGGCCAACAATATCCACTTGGATCAATCCTCCCCCCATAGGAAGCAATGGTTCCTACATGAGATGAGGAAACTTCTGTTGAACTTGGCCCCTCATGAGCCATTTTCCTTGGTGAAGGAGTTGGTCGGCTTTTGACAACTCGATACATATGGATCTTCTTCTCATGAGTGTTCGTGATCAATGTGTCCATGATCCAATTAGTTGCATCTTGTTCCATGAGGTCTAGATTTAACTTTGTTGGTGTGAGTTGTTCTACAGTGTCAGATGTGTCGAGTAATGGTGGAAAGTAAGTTCGAAGGCGATCGACATTGAACAATGGGTGCAGGCCAAGGAATGGGGGAATGTAGAGCTCAAAATCATTATCTCCCATAGCCTTGGTGATGGTCTATGGCCCATATCGAAGCGAGTGAATCTTGTAGTGGGGCCTAGCGAGGCGCTCCTTCTGCAAATGTATCCAAACTTTGTCGCCCACCTGGACCTTGTGTGGCACCCGATGATGATCCTGTCGCTACTTGTACTTATCATTAGCTTTGTGCAATATGTAATGGACATGTTGGGGGATGTGTTTAATGTGGTCAATGAATCTATTTTCCTTGTCGGTTTCAGACTGGACATGAGCCGAATCTGCTTGTGTCGCTACAAATGGTATGACCACAACAATGGGACATAGTGACTGGAATCCCAAGCCCACCTAAAAAGGGTTATGGCCTGTCGAGCTGTGGAGAGATAGGTTATAGTTGTGCTATACATAGGGGATGCTCTCGTCCAATGTGTGTGGATGCTTTGAGTTGTAAATGCGCATAATATGTATGATCATCCTATTGACTACCTCTATCTGGGCATCAGTTTGGGGATGGAAAGTTGTGGACTTAGTGAGCTTGGTGTCTAGCATCGACCAGAGACTAGACCAAAATGAACTGAGGAACCTACTATCCTGATTTGATATGATAGATTGTGGGATCCCAAAGTGTACCCACACTCATTCAAAGAAGAGTTTAGTAGTGGCGTCTGTTGTGATATTCTTCTTAAATGCTGCCATAATGGCCATCTTCAAGAATCTGTCGAAGACCACAAAGCATAGTCATTGACATGCTTAGTAGAAGGAAGGCCCGACATGTAATCAATGGAGATAGATTCCCAAGGTCGATTAGGGGTAGGCAACAGAGTATACAAGCCTTGCTTCTTGATGGTTAGTTTAGTAATGGCGTAGGAAGTGTAGGATCTGATGCACCTCCCAACATCCTATCGAAGATTCAGCCAATAGAAATACTTTTGGAGTACTGCCACCATTTTCTCGACCCCGAAATGCCCATCAGCCCGACTGTAGTGCACTTCCCAAATCATCTTTGCACGCTCACTTGAAGGAACACAAAGGTGTCCCAGGTTGCATAACAGAGCATCCTGGAGGTGAAAATCTCGAACTTGTTGAACCTCCAAGATCGTATGGTATGTCTGGCCAAATTTTGGGTCACGTTTGTAAAGAAGTTCCCAATCAGAAGTCTCATACCCACAAGTGTTGAGCACAGTGGTTAACTCCATGATCGGTGGTCAGTTGAGGTAGTCTACAACATTATTGGAGTTTCCCTTCTTGTACTTGATATTCAAATGGAACTATTGCAGGTATGTGGACCACTTCTGATGGCAATCATTCTGCAACTTCCCTTGCATCTATATGAACTGCAGGGGTTGGTGGTCTATGTGGATGACCATTTCCTTCTCCAAAATATAATGCTTCCATTGTCGATAGGCTTGCATAATAGAATACATCTCTTAGTCATAAGTGGGATACTTCCAGACTATGTCTGAAATTTTCTCACTGTGATATGCCATTCGATGCCTCTGTTGAGTAAGGACTACCCTAATAGCGTAATTAGAGGCATCTCTCTCCATCTTAAATGGTTGTTGCAAGTCTGGTAATGTCAGAACTGGTGCAAAGAAGAGGTGATGTTTCAACTCTGCGAATACCTTCTGTTGAGATAGAGACCAAAAGAATTTTGCTTTCGCTCCTCCCTTGGTGACTTAACTCAAGGGCAAAGTGATATGAGAGAACCCCAACATGAACTTGTGGTAGTTATTGGCAAGACCCAGAAAGCTACGGAGCTCTATCAGAGTGGTTGGGGCTGGCCAATCCCGAATGACTTTGATCTTGGATGGATCTACATGCACCCCCTATTCACCAATAATGTATCCTATATACTGAACATGGGTCACGCGAAAAGTGCATTTCTCCAAATTGGCACACAACTTGTGTTGTCACTATGTTTGGAGAACCTGTCGTATGTGGTGGAGGTTCTCTTCCCAACTTTGGCTAAAGATTGGGATGTCATCCAAGTATACCACTAAAAATGAGTTGGTGAATGGCTGCAAGATGTCATCCATCAACTATATGAAGGTTGCAGGAGAATTATTCACCTAGAAATGCATAACCAACCATACGAAAAAGGCCCTCCTTGGATTTGAAGGCAGTCTTCCACACATTGGAGGGTTCGATTGGTACCATGGTGATTGGTACATGGTGTTATGAAACCAGCTTAAGGAAAGATAGAAAAGATAGATCAACGCCTTAGAATTTAGCCTCATCGAGGGGGCAACCTCCTTTACATTACATAAATGAACAATTCTTAGATGATTCAAATGACAAAACCTCCTTTCTATATATAGGAGTCTAAGGAGTCACAATATAATC
>APFE030474184.1:271408-282115 GCA_000404065.3 Pinus taeda | reverse complement strand
TTCAAATTCCAAGGACTAACTACCATGGACCAAAGGTAAGTTTTCCCACATGAAATAAACTTTTTTCTGCATAAAATTCCGTGAACTTTTCTCCACATGAATAAACTTTTTAATTCTCATCATATTGAGAGCCATGCCATGGGTGTTGCCATCAAGTACAACACTTTAGCCATAATGCCAACAGATAGGATGAGGAATTGAAGGTGGGTAGAGGACTAACATAACTTTCTTGTCTTCTAAGGATTCTGGGGATCAAATTGGGGTTCTTAAACACTTATGGTGGATTGGGATCAGGATTAGCTCTAGTGTAACGAGTCCTTTCTGAAGCCAGATTTTTGGGTTTTGTTTTTGGTTTTCTTTAACTGATATCAAAACAACTTCTATGATTTCTTTAAGATGGCTTTCAGATTTAAGGTTTAAATTTTCTTAAAGATTTGTTTTGACTGAGGAATTGTTCGTCCCTAGTGGAGTCGCCACTATGTTAGCACTCAGATTTTCCTTGAATTTGTCAAAAGAATGAAAGGGGTCTGAGGTAACCACAAACCAACTTTTAAGTATAAAATCTAGCCAACCTGTACTCAGAGAGGTCTCTCTCTTTATTATTTATCTTTGTTTAAAGGGTATTAGGCTAGTTATGAAAGCTTGGGGGGTTTCGATTTTGTTTGGTGGTGGAATTTAGGAGCAGATGGATAGAACAAGGTATTTTAGGCCATTGGGCTATGGAGTCAACTAAATATGGATTAATTGGATCAGGTTCATTTCACAAAGGAGGGTTTCACAGGGCAAGATAGCTAAACAAAAGACAAGTGATAGCTTTAAAGGGTGAAATGGTCTTGAAAGAGAGGAAGGGCAACTAAGAATCCTTCAACAAAGTTCAAGATGAGGGAAAGTGTGTGCTCATTAACAAAAGAAATTAAAACGTTTTTGTTAAATGGTCACAGTGAGAAACTAAAAACCAGGGAGCAATTAAGAATTCCCTACCTATGATAGCTTGGAAGAAAATAATAGGAATATAAACGATTTTAAAGATAGAATGTAGTAAATCTCTTTCTGAAATATAATTTTTCATTTATCATTCAGATATGAAACACATATGAATATTTAGACAAGAAAACTGTAAAAAAATAATATATAGAATACTTATTTGTTTCTTGTTTGATGCAAGTATCCTGTAAAATACCTTTTCTTTATTACTTTGTCCAGCTAGACATACAATAGTTGTTCAATAGCACTTCTATTCCAAAATAAGGTGTCTACAGAAATGTCTAAGAATCCACCCTCAGTACTTCGAACGAGGAAGTATTTATACAAAATTTACATCAAAATATCTCCTAACTAAGAGAGATATATTCTAGGAAAACTAAATATCTTTTACATGAATGTAGAGACAGATGGTCTCGAAAGTAGAAAGAAAATATGAAATGCTTGTTTGTTGTCCCTATTTTTGTTGAAGGAGCTGGAAGTAGGTCCTATGAATATGCATCTTGCTATCTTGCTTGTAATTTTTTGCTGTCTGAATGACTTTAGTTTTCAATGATACTCTTTTACCTGTGACTAGTACTCTTTACCTCTTTTACTATCATTCATCCTTTTTTACCAAAATTGACTATGGTAAATACTTCAATTTAATTTTTACCAAGGTAAATCATAAAATGTCTATCATGTTGGTCCACCAATCATCTCTTGGTATTCTGGTCGTTGTTATTTTTATGAAGATTTAATCTGCTTCTATGTATTTTACAAAATTTTGTAGCACTGGAAACAAGTGTCTCACTTCATGCTCAATATAAAATAGGTTCTCCAAATTATCATAGAGAACTCTCCATGTGGGTAATGCCTTGGGTGCAGATAAACTGGCAGAGGAACTGGCTTGACTATTAGCTTGTTGATATAATTTGTTGACATAATCATCCTATCTCATTAGCTTGTCATTGATGACTAAAGGACTTGGAAGTCCTTTACTTTCTAAGATGCCAAATTTCCCCATAAATTCATCTATGTCTTCCTGCATATTTTGTCATTTGCATTGCAGGTTTTTCATTAGAGTCCTTTTGGTCAATACTTTCTTTATTTTGAGGATGGTTCCATTCCTATCCTCAATGTTTAGTTATTCCAACTGATACCTGTTTCTACTGTTTAGAAAGTTTATTAATCTGATGCCTTCTTCAAGCTTCCCTCCTAGTTCTTCCTTGGTTTTTTCAATCTCTTAGAGAGTAACTTTCACTAAGTCAATTTGTTCAAAAATGATTTGAATTGATGACCAGATATCATTAATTGATTCAATGATATTGGTCCATAATATCTTTCTGATATTATTCAAAAGTTTTTCAAATGTAAGATCTTTTTCCAGTGTTTTAACCTATTGAGTCAAGCCTTTGTTTTTTCTCGCCTCTTTAGCAAAATTGAATTTTGACACATCATACTTTTGCTCTAAAGTAATGAATTTCTCTTTTACCTTTTGTAGTTCAGAGACTTGGAGCTTCATTTCCTCCATGGACTTGACCAACTCCTCTGTGGTCTGATTTGAGGTTCCTACCTGTGATGTACCTATACCTGTTACTTCTATAGTGTCAACTGTTGCCAAAGGGACATTTGGTGCTAGAGCAGTTTCCAATGTAGAAGGCACTGCTATAGAAACCACTGGCACTGCATTTTTAGGCTGAGAGGTCGACTCACTTTGCCTCTTTTGTAGTATTTTCTCTAATTCTTGCTCTGTCTCTTTTAGTCACTAATTCAGCTTAAGGACCAAGTCCATAAGCTCTTCTTCATTCTTCTTTTCAATCACTTCAGCAGTTTGTGGGTGCATGGGTAGTGGCAATTTCAACTTCTTTCTTAGTGCAGCTACATTTTCATTCTTTTTCTTTATTAGGCTTTCTGCAGCTTTGATATCCTTTGGATTATGACCCAACTCAATAATAAAATCCTCCAATGATTTAATTCTGTTTTCCTTCGCCTGTGAGGAGGCCCTTTCTAGTTGTAATTGGGCAGTAGTGTTGTTCAGTGAATTATCCAACCTATGTGCCATCACAACCTTACTCGTTAGTGTAGAATAAACCATTTTCACTATTTTCTTATGTAGTTCTATATGATCTATGGGGTGGATATCTTTGGCCAAGACCTCAAAATCAATCTTGAGGTAGTTTGTAATTGACTTGGGCTGCTGTACTATAGGCTTTAGAAAGCTTATCTGCATTTTCCCTTCTTTGATGTCATAAGCTGACATCAATCTGGTTTGATTAGTAGGGGCCATATTCAAGTATTGAGTGAAGGGTTGAGCCTTAAGCTATTCATTTTTGGCCTTTATCTCCTTGAATTTTCCTTTTATATCTATGGTTTTGTTAGATGAAGATCTGAAAGATGAAACTTCGACACTCTGCTATCTTTCAATCTCTTTTCTTTGTAAACTGGAAGGTGTTTCACCTATGGGGAATGTATGCAGACTATCTCCACCTTCTTTCCTCAAACTCCTTGTTGTTTCCTCAAATAACTCTTCCTCTGAAATTGGATTTAGCATGTGCTCTTAGCACCAGGCTGGTCTGAAGGACCGCTAGTAGGGGTAGCTACTTCCCTAGCTCTTTTTAAGTTCTTTTACTCATTCAGAGGAGTCTACAAAATGGGGGGCTTTCCCATGTTAACCTGGGCTGGATGAGGTTGTGGTGGAGCCTTTTCTTCAGAGATTTCAGGCCGCTCTGACATCTCTCGTTGTTTTGATGCTGGAGTACTTGTTCCCTGATCTTGTTCCTATGGTGGTTCTACTGGGGGTGGACTAGTTTCTTGTGTGTGCCTTTGAGAAGTCTCTACTATAGAGGCACTAGGTTCTGGTGTTCACTTTTGAGCAATTTCAACTGGTAGTTGTTCACAAGAGTCGAGGTCAAGTCTCTTTTCTAAGTCTTTCATCACGTTGTCTACATCAACCTGAACACTATCCATTTCAACTAGAGTTCCTTCCCTCCTTTCATCCATATTTGCATATTACTCTATTTCAGGGATTCTGTGACGAAACTATGGTGACAGCTTATGTTTCATTATCCTATCACAAATGAAACCTTGTGGATCATATCTCCAAGCAAAGTTGTTCTTTAATCTCATTCTTTCTAGGATTTCCTTTGCTCTTTTTCCTGCTTCTCTATTATTTTAGACAAATGGGCATAGGTGGTCTTTAATTCTCAATTATGCTTTCTTATTGGCCTTGGTGAAATGAGTCTGATCGGATTTTAACATTTGCCTTTAATATTCCAAGGCAAACAACCTCATAGGAACATACTTTGGTAGTTTGAATGGAGAAGGTTCACAACCATAAATTTTGATCTCTGTGTGATTCTAGTACAAGTACCAGTCACCTATCTTGTACTGCTTAGAGAGCTGAAGGATTCTTTTGGTTTCATCACTAATCCTAGGAAGAGGACATCCTGTCAACATGGTGGTCACTGGGTGGACAAACTGGTCAATGAATTGATTGTATGAATAAGGATCAATACGTGAATTATAGAAGATGGAGGTCCAAAAAATGATAGATCTGGGATTACCCTTTGTATCAAGTTTATTTATAGAGAATGGGAACTTTTCAGACTGATAGTAAAGGAAAAGGTGATATATGAATGTAGGATAGTTGAATACCTTTTCATTTTCTAGCCTCATGAACTGGTCATGGATTTTTTCAGCAGTGAAAGCAGCGTAGTCATATTTGACAGTAGGAGGTTGTCCAAGGGTAAAAATGGAAATTAAAACTAGGGTCAATTCATCCACATACTCACTAGTATTGAAACCCATGACTACAACTATCATATCGATTATATTTTTACCTATATGTGTGAAGAAAGATGACACATAGGGAGGAGGATCTTTGGGTTGATGCTGCTTATCCATAAAAGTCTGGCAAAGACAACTGAGTTTAGACTAGGACAATTTAGATGATTTCTCTAGTAATTCTCTAAGGGAAATGGGGGTGAGGTCTTGATTGGGCTGAAATTGAAGCATCTAATTGATTGAATCTACAGTAATTGTGAAGAGAACAATTTGATTGGGTGACATTATTGTTTTGCGGGTGGGATTGTAATTGGCGTGACATTGATGGATAATGTTAGGGAAAATACTCACAGACGGGAGCATGTACCTTGGAAGATTTGATTCCAAAATTCCTATGGAATCAGAACCATTCAGGTAATTGTCCCGACATTGACAAAATACTTTCAAGGAGATTTTCCAGTTACAAGGTCTTTTATTTGAAAATCTTTATCTGCTAAGGGTAGTTAATCCAAATCTATATGGGGGGTAGTGATAGGAGTTATACTAAGGGCTACGGGGGTTTCCATGTCTGGTTCTTGTGAATTCATATAGGAAAATGTAGTTTTCAAGTGGAGTTGGTGAAAATAGAGGGTCCTGGGAGTCTTGAATTATAAATTCAGCAACTGAATTATAATGAATTTTTGGGTTTTTCAAATTAGTTACGAAGGAAATCAAGTATTTACAAGATTTCTGGATGGAAACTGGTAAATACCTATTTTGTGGTGAAAAGCAATGAAATGCAAGTTCACTGGGTGAAAATGGTGGACTCGAGCGGCATTGAACTATAAGTTTAAGGGTGGCTGAAGGTTAATGCACAAGCTGGTGGACTTCAACGTTCAGGTTGCATGCATGCACTTTCAGAATAAGGATGAAAAACTGTTTAACTTGGTTTTTATGAAAATTCAAAGCTTTTGGCGGGTTTGGGATTTGGACAGGTGGCTTCAGCGAGGAGGTGATTTGATACTTTGTCTTTAGTGGGAGGCGGTAAGCGGATTTCATCATATCGCTAGTGGAGGGTAAGTGGTATTTGGGCGAGACCACGCGATTCCATATGATGCTTGACATGTAGCAATGGTACTATTCATGAAATTGCTCACCATCACATGCTAAAGGCTAGCCGCGGAGGCCCGTCCGATATGCGTGATGACTGTTGGATTTGTGGGATCTAATCGGACGGTTGTCGAGGAGGTGAACTGGTGGAAGGTTAATAGAGGGTGGGCCCAATATCAATTGAAGCGTTAATCATATCGTAGGTAAAGTGATTGGTCCAAAAAGTTATTAATTAATCGTGGGGATTAATTAATCCTTGTTTTAGCATGGCGGGAGTCGGGTTCTTAATTAATCATGGATTGGTTAATTAATTCTGTTTATTGCTTGATTTATGGTTATATTTAACTAAGGGGTGGGATATATAAAAATTTTGGGTTTTTTGTATAGTATAATAATACGGGAGTGGGTAATGTTGTTATATAGGGGAATTATATAATAAACATTAGTGCTTAATATGACTTTATGGAATGTGAAATGCACACTAAGTTTAAACATTTTCATATACAAATTTAAAACATAGGCTAAGTGAATATGAGGGTTTATGTAGTGAGTGTTTTATTTTCCCTAAGTAAAATAGAATTTTACTTAGGAAAAGCTTTATTAGGGAAATGAATAACTTATGAAGGGGGTGAATATTGATGAAGGGGCTTAAGCACTTAGGCATTATAAATTATTGGGCCGAGGTTCCGGTCCCTCCAAAAGTCAAAGAAATGCTCTAAGGCCCTCTAACTTTAGTAATTACCTTTAGTACTTAGGGAATTAGTGAAGATTTAGGGGAAATGAGTAGGGAAGTTAATTATTTTTTACTTTGATTCCCTGATGTGCTATCTCCAATGTGAGTTGTGCTTTGTCCAAGTGATGAAAGCAAAAGATTTAAGCATTAAACTTAACCATTCACCACACATTTATTCTACAAGTATCATCTACTTACCCTACCTACTTTACCCTAGCATTTTCACTTCTTTATTAAGGTGCACTTAGACTGGCAAACTATGATCAAACTTTCCTTTCTTTTACATAGTGATACCTATCTAAATCTACAATTATTACATCCAAGGGCTCAGATTAAACAATTGAGCTCCTTTTATTCAGTCTATCTATCTAATTATATACCAAGATTAAACTGTTTGGTCATATCTTTATTCTCTATTTCTACAACATGAAATTCAAAATATGAATTAGTCAAGATTAAACTATTTGACGATTCATGAATTGTGTCATAAGTGACAAGATGCACACAATTTTTATTATACGAAAGTGAAAAAGTAGTGGCATTTAGACTTGCACACTTTCCTGGTCTTTTCTTTTTGTTAGGGTTCATTTTCTTTCCTTTTTTGACCTCTTTTTATTCTTTTCACCGTTTGATTTTTCTTTTAGGGTATACCCTCTTTACATTTTTTTAATTTTTTGAATTTTTACAAATATGGAAAACCTTTGCAACAAGTAAATGTAGGAACATATTTCAAAGCTAAACCAAGTCAATCATGATATATGACACCTATTGGTATAGGGGAATAACACACCAGATATGGAAGGAGCAGACATGATTGGTGGGGTCCTCTCCCAAATTACCCTCAAACTTTGGGATGTCAGAGGGAAGCTTAGTCGCCATAGCAGGCCCACTAGAATTGTGGTGTATAGGTCCATTTATCAACTGGATAAAATTTGGGAGACTTAACATGGCCATAAAAGGGAGCGTGGGGGATGTCGGAACAGTTCCTGAGGTGATTCTGCTAGATGTGATCATTATAGTAGAACGAGAGCCAACACTAGGATAGGTTCCTGCACCAAATTTGGGTCCAAACATGGTGATGATATGTGGTGAAGGAGGCTCGAAATCATATGAGGAATCATATGAACAAGAAGAAGAGCTGGTATGGGGACTCGGGGGACTATGAAATCGAACCCTACAAGGAGGAGTAATATGCCCAAGCGGAAACTAGGGATGAAGGTCTAAGAGTCTCCATGACAAATGCATTGTTGGCGCAATGATGGTAAGACACAAATGACACGGAAATGGTGAAGGGAAATCAACAATATGCCTTTGTCTTTGTCTGGGGAGATAGATTAATTATGTTAAATCTTAGCTTGGCAGTTTAAACCAAGTGCCCTTCACTTAAGTTTTTCTTGTGTGTGCAAGTGTGTTTATTAATTAAGCCCAGATCATGTTTGAAAAAAGGAAAAATATTGTTGAAAATAAGATGAATTTGAAAACAGAAAATGAACATCAAATGAATTAGCTAAACCCCACACAAACTGGGTTTGAAAACAATGTGGTGGTTGGTGGTGAAATCAACTGAAAACACACTAAAAATGTCAATATATTTAAGTGTCAGCGTGACTAGGATAAAATGACTACTATCCCCGTGAATGAAATTACTACCTATGTTATTACTACTGTCCCTGTGAATGAAATTCAATTAAGATCAGGGAAAAAAATCAATAGGGAAAAGTCAATCGTGATAACTCAAGAGGAAGACCTTTGAGAAAAATATGAGGAAAAAATTCACCAAATAGAAAATAAAAAGGATGACGAACAAGAAGAACTAAAAGAACCTCCTTACCCGAAAGGGTTACTTGTTAAGAAAACAGAGACCCCTATAGAATATAATTTGGAGACGGAACTAATGAATGTTTCCATAAAGATACCTCTGTTACAAGATATAAAGGACATTCCCATTCATACCAAAATCATCAAGGACCTCTGTATCAAAAAACTAGGGAGAAATAAGAATAAAAATCAGAACGTTAAAGTGGTAAGTCAAATAACATAAATGATATATTATTTACCATTAAAATACAGTGATTCGGGAAACCTCGTGCTAGCAATAGAAATTAATGGCACACTTTTACTAAACACTCTTGTAGATTTGGGGCAGACATTAATTCCATAACAGTTCACACTATGATATTCTTACAACTGCAAGGAGTTAGTCCTACCCCTATAATGCTCAAATTAGTATACAAATCTATTGTTAAACTGGTGGGAATCCTAGAAGATATAGTGGTGACCATAGCTTCCTAATATTATTGCATTGATTTTATTATGATTTCCCCAAAATCCTCTAGATCTCGACATCCATTAGTTTTAGAGTGACCATGGTTGGCCACCACTAATGTTGTCATTAGTTGTAGGCATGGGGATATGATTATTTCCAATGGGGTACATAATCAAACATTAACTATCTTTCCACCTGCCCAAATGGCTACTAAAGTACCTTTTTGGTTAGAAAATCCTTATGGAGAAGAGGATTATATGTTTCCTCTACTAACTTTAGAACAATCTAGAGGACTTCACAATATGTTTTACAACATTTTTTTTCTAGTAATACTTGCATTAACTACCTTGTTTCTTTTAATGGCTATCGTGATCCGGATTTAAACAGGAACGCAATAGATTACAAAGATAACCATAAATACAGAGATGCGATAACCATGAATAAATAGATGCAACGGAAATAATACTTCATTTCATTAATGGAAAATATTGAAATATGCTTACAACCAGAATTGGAAATAACCCAGCTAGGGCGATGGTAGCTTATCTCTGAGAAGAGATGTGTGGCTACATGCCTCTGAACTGTTCCAAACTGTGTTACAATGAGGCTCAAAGGCCTATTTATTGTTGAGAAACAATAGAAAACTCTTCACATTCCAAAACCTACCCCTAGAAGATGAAACGCCAAATTGTGGGCCCCGTTTTGGGTAAATTGCTACATCAATTTCCCGGGGTCGTAACTTTGGCATACGATCTTCGTTTGATGCGTATGATAGCTTGTTAGAAAGATCTATCTGAGAACTACCACTATGGGAAGGCAAACATCGGTCCATGGACCCATGCTGCCCCCAGATTTCCCAAAAAACATCGTTTAGGGCCTCAAAACGGCTCTGGAAGTTGAGGACCCGAAAAACCTGCTAAAAATAGTAAATTGTGCTACAATTACGGAAACTGAAACACTGAAAGAGAAAGTTGCAGGGGTGAAAATGGGATAGGTGGGTGGCCACCAAGATCCACCTGGATCATTCCTCCCCCCTTAGGAAGCAATGGTCCCCATTGCGTTGAGTTCCTCCCTGAGATGAGGAAGCTTCTGCTGAGCTGGGTCGTTGGTGAGCTGTTCTGCAATCTCTGATGTGTCTAGAAATGGTGGGAAGCATGGTCGATGGTGGTCCACATTGAACACTCGATGCAAGTGGAGGAATGGAGGAATGCTGTGCTTCAAAGCATTGTTGCCCATAGCCTTGGTACTGCCGTAAGGACCTTGTCGGAGTGGTCTGAGCTTCTGATGGGTTCTGGTAAGACGTTCTTTCTGTCGATACAACCAGACTTTGTTGCCCACCACGAACTTGTGTGGTACCCCTGTGGGTGAGGAGAAGTTGTTTCTGTGTTCTGTCATGACTGTATCCCTTTGCTGCTACTGCTGCATTGAGGAACCCTCGGCAGGGGTCATGGATGTAGCAACGATCTTCCCCTTACTTTGGGAGTGAACCGTACAGATGAATTTCCTAGTCTGGGAGATGAGCTTGTTGCCTTTCTTAGTAGTGATCAAAGACATGGTGGTAGGTGGGGCTACCTCCGGTATCCTGTATAATGAATCCCCCAAAGAAATAATGACAGCGCGAGGCCTTAACTTATACACAGCATGTCGCCTCCACAAGTATGGTTGGCCTAATAGTACATCACAAACATCCAGAGGTGTAACATCACACAATACCTCCTCTGTGAATGGTTTGATGATGTACGGAAGGTGGCACTGCTTGCAAACCTTGAGATCTCGTCCTTCATGAAGCCACCCGATACTGTACGGCTGTGGGTGTGGTGTAGTCGGTAGGCCCAACCGCTTCACGACCTCTACTGAAATAAGGTTCTTTTGG
>APFE030474184.1:252515-263997 GCA_000404065.3 Pinus taeda | reverse complement strand
ACATCAATTTCCCGGGGTCGTAACTTTGGCATACGATCTCTGTTTGACGTGTATGATAGCTTGTTAGAAAGATCTATCCAAGAAATACTACTTTTGGAAGGGAAGCATCGGTCCATGGACCCATGATGCCCCCAAATTTCCCAAAAAACGTCGTTTAGGGCCTGAAAACGGCTCCAGAAGTTTAGGACCCGAAAAAATTGCTAAAAATAGTAAATTGTGCTACAATTACGGAAACTGAAAAACTGAAAGAGACAGTTGCGGGGGTCCAAATGGGATAGGTGGTTGGCCACCAACATCCACCTCGATCATATCGACATGTTTTCAACAATGAGTTTCAGGAAATCTATCATCCAGCTATTTTTGCAACATTCACTATGGAAGCATTAGAAGATAGCAGTGAAATAACTATTGAACCTATTGAAATTGGTGATGGAAAGATGATGTACATTGGAACCAAATTGAGTACATAAGAGAAAAAGAAAGTATTGAATATGGTTCAATAGCAATATGGAGCATTTTCTTGGGACTATATGGAAATGAAAGGTATTCATCTAGACACATGCACCCACCATATTTATTAAAACAAGGAAATGAGACCTGTTAGGAAGCCTCACATGTGTATGAACTGAGCCTTAAAAGAATTTGTTAAAGAGGAGTTGCAGAAGCTTTTAAATGCATATTTCTTTTATCCCATTTCTGACAGTAAATGGGTATCACCTCTAGTGGTGGTCCCAAATAAAAATGGTAAATGGTGAATCTATGTTGACTATAGAGAATTGAACAAGGCCACCTTGTAGGATTATTTTCCCTTACCATCCATTGATCAAGTGCTTGACACACTATGAGAGAAAAAATACTTCCCTTTTCTAGTTGGGTATGGTGGTTACAACCAAATTCAAATAGCCCCAGAGGACCAAGAGAAGACTACCTTTACCTACCCATGGGGTACCTATGCTTATCGAGTGCTTCCTTTTTTCTTGTGCAATGTCCTAGTGACCTTTCAGCGGGTTGTTTTGGCCATCTTTTCTAACCTAATACATGACTGTGTAGAAGTCTACACAGATGACTTCACAGTATGTGAAGATGATTTTTCTGAAGCTCTAGAAAAATTGGAAAAGGTATTGATTCGATGTCAAGAAGCTCATGTATCCCTTAGTAGTGTTAAATGTAAAATGATGCAGACTAAGGGAATTGTTTTGGGATGTCATGTATCATTCAAAGGGATAAAAGTCGACCCTATGAAAATAGAGGTAATCTCACATATTTCAATCCCTACATCACAGAAAGAGGTAAGAAGATTTTTGGTACACGAAGGGTACTATATAAGATTTATTGAAATTTTTACAAACATTGTGGCACCCTTGTTAAAATTTCTTACTTAAGATGTTGATTTTATATGGGATACTAACTGTCAAAATGCTTTTCATGAATTGAAGGATAAATTGACTACTGATTATGTATTAAGAGGGCCAAATTGGTCCCTTCAATTTCATATTTGTACAGATACATCAGACACTTCCCTCAGAGCATTGTTGGGACAAAGGGAGGATAAATTCCTTATGTTATTTATTTAATTAGCAAGAATCTTTCCCCTGCTAAATTAAACTATACAATCACTGAAAAAGAATTACTAGCAATTGTACATGCCATTAGCAAGTTTGGACACTATATCACCGATTATGAGACCTTTGTTCATACATATCATTCAACCATTATATTTATTATGAATAAACCTAATTATAATGGAAGAATTACTATATGGTTGCTTTTATTGCAATAATTTAACATTATTGTGATTGACAGGCTGGGGCGAGGTAATTTGGCTACTAACTTTTCATCACAAATGAACATTGCTCAGGACATGACCTCAGCACCAATTCTGGATGATTTTCATGATGAAGATTTGTTTTCAATATCAACTTTTACTCCTTGGTTTGCCAACAAAGATAACTACTTGGTGTCAAGGAAGTTGACACAAAATCTGTCCACTAGGGGAAAACACAATATCATACAATGGAGTGCCAATTATTCTCGGATAGAGGGAGATTTATTCTGCACTGGACCTAATTTGATCATGAGGCGGTGTGTGAAGGAAGATGAGATGTTTTATTTTTTTAATGCTTGTCATAGTGAGCCCTATGGAGGGAAATTTGTAGATAAACTAACAACTTATAAAATCCTACATGCAGGATACTATTTGCCAACACTTTTCAAAGATGCTAAAAAGTCAATATCTAGTTGTGATGCTTGCTAGAGAATGGGGAGGCCAATTCCATTATATCATATACCTCTCGAGACAAAGATATCCATAGAGACCTTTGAGAAGTGGGGATTAGATTTTGTGGGACCCATCTCTCCCTTGTCTAGGAAAAAGAGATATATATTGGTTTGCAACGATTATGTAACGAAATGGGTAGAGGTGAAGGGTTTATATTTAGCTTCTGAGAAAGAAGTGCTGGATTTCCTATTTGAAGACATCTTCACTAGATTTGGAGTGCCTAGAGAGATTTTTATTGACCAAGGCACACAATTGAAATCTAAATTAGTGAAGGCGATCACTAAAGAATACCAGATTAAGCATTGGAAATCCACCCCATACCACCCCCAAGCAAAAGGACAGGTGGAATCTACCAAAAAAATCTTAGAATATATTCTTACTAAGACCATTCAATGAAACCATGGAGATTGGGCTAACAAATTACTTGAAGCTTTGTGGGCTTATCGTATCACTTAGAGGAATGTGACAAGCCACACTCCTTATGAATGTGTATGGAAAACAAGTGTTTCTTCTTATTGAATTTCAGGTAAAACATTTCAAACTGTCACTCAATTAGGAATGAATTTAAATGAGGCTCAAGAGAAAAGACTGATGCAACAATATGAGTTGGATGAGATTAGATAGGATTCATTCCA
Source organism: Pinus taeda (assembly GCA_000404065.3). Lineage (NCBI taxonomy): Eukaryota > Viridiplantae > Streptophyta > Pinopsida > Pinales > Pinaceae > Pinus > Pinus taeda. Next base: position 261,084 of record APFE030474184.1, on the reverse strand, counting down.
GTGAACTATGCTAGTTTAGGATCAAAGGGATTGATGGCATGATAAATTTATCAAGAAAAAGGTCTTTCTCCCTGGGGACTGGGCATTTCTTTATGACAGTAAATTCAAACACTTCAAAGGGAAATTTTAAACTAGGTGGTTAGGATCCTATGAAGTGGAAGAAGTATTCGATAATGGCTCTATCCAAATCAAAATTATTGATGCTGATCAGACCTCATTTGTGGTAAATGGCCATCGAGTCAAGTTAAACCACCGACCACTTTCTTGCCAAGAATTTTTACAGCAAGTGATGAAAGATCCAGAGATGGAATTAGTTCTAAAAAGGACCTGGCTTTCGTCGGCCCTTCAAATTGATTTAATTTTTATATTTATGTATATATATGTATATAGTATAAATAAATAGCGAGCTGACATATTTTCCATATTTATACGTGTTCTCCTCACATCTCATCTAGAATAAAGGGGAAATTTGTCTTGGGTAATTTTATTCCTTTAACGAGACTTGATAGATTAATTATGGAAAAGGATATTTTGGAGTCTTCTTTAAACATTTCAGACTCTAAAAAATTGAAAGTTTCGAGAAAAAATTGATCTAGGCTTGTAAAAACTAAATGGAACAATAATACTTCATAGGTCCACTGAGTAAAAAATTATCCTTTTCTGGGTTCAATTGAATATTTACGCAAAATAAACCCTTGTGAGTCTACTTTGGGTTATTCAAACTCTCTAAAAATAAATTCCTCAAGAAAATGGCTACTTCAAGGTCGTTAAATTAGTAAGGTGGAAGTAGTTATGAATCTGGTGAGCATATAATTAGTCTTTTCTGGACTCAGTAGAATAAGTATAGAAAATAACAACCCTGGAGTCTTCTGTGGGACATTTTAGACTCTCTAAATGTGAAATGTCTCAGGAAAAAAAATCATCCCAAGCCTGGTCAAAATCCATGGGATGATATTTCAAGATCTGCATGATGATTTAAAGACAAAGTTTACAATCAGTTGTATGAAAATATTCCAGAAAAGTAGCAATGCTTCCAAATGCAATTCAGGATGATTTTGTACTTAACTGGGTACTGGTATAGATTATGAAGTTTTAGAATGTGAATTTTAAGGGAAAAGGTAGCATGTAAATATTCAGAGACAAACATGGATTGGAGGGAAAAATATTTCATAACTGCTCTTAATTACTGCTATGTTTTGATTAAAACCAACATCAACATGATTATTCTTGTCTTTGCGATTTATCATCATTATGAGTTAGAACCAAGACATGTGATTATTTATTTACTTAGACTAAATTAGAGACATCTAATTATAAGCTATGTAATAATTTATCTCCACTCCTTACCAATATCATACCATCTTTTACTATGTTGAACAATTTCTTTTTACCACCACTTCTCCCCTAATTATATTAACATGGGCTAATCTCTAATTTACCCTTGCCATGATTATTTACCTATCATTTAGAATCATGATAAGCTATTGGCCATCATGACAACCAATGCTCATTCCCTTCACCACCGTCCTTCCAGCCAACCCCTCAATGTACGACCATTTTTGGGTATCGACTCATCATTTCATGCATATCCAGGCCATTAGTATTGCCTTTGAAATGGGTTCCTTTATAAATCTCACAGGGCCGAAGGATTAGTGCGGTATTTCTCTATTTAAGGTATTGATAAGTTGGTTGTGAGAGTTAATTATGTAGAAAGAAAAATCATTGAGGCATGTATTCTTTTAGGCATGGGGGCTGACCGGCACGAGCCCACCTTTGTAAAGTTTTCTAGAGATTTGAAATATGAACACTATAGGAAATTTTTGGAAGACAAAGAATGGATGGGGTTTCTCAAAAAATTCTAGGGATATAATGATAAGGCAACCTTAGCCTTCTTGTAGATCTTCAACGGAGAAACTGTGGAAGTAGGCAATTTGAAATTTAAAGTTACCGAGGGATCCATCAGTAAGGCGATGGGCTTGTCTTCTACAGGAGACCAATTCTTCAAAGGATGACACTTTGATGTAACAGACTATACAAAATTTCTCAAGCCTGCATAACAGACATTAAGTTAATCAATAGGATTGTTAGGCAGCTGTTTGGAGGAAAAATGGTATCCATTGGTCACAATATTACAAAGGTTCATTACATGTAAGGGAAGGTATGCTACTATCTTCCTTTAGCACATTAGATTACTGTTACACTTCTATGAGAATAGAGGAAGTGATTTTCCCTCAAAGTTTGCATAAAATGGCTAGAGCAACTCAATATGATAGTAAAAACCCTGAAACCACCACATATCACCATTGTTTGATTAAGATGATAATAGTAGCAGAGTTGAGCAAAAGGCAGAAGTCCTTGGAGGACTTCCTAATTAAGAATTTTCTGGGGGAAGAAACACAGATTAAGGGTCGACAATGACTCATTAGCCCTATGTCGAAGCATTCAATCTTGAAGGATTAGACTCCTCAAAGATCTAAACCTAACCCTAGTCCAGCAACAAAGTCTACCTTTCCTGCGGAAGGGAACCTCATAGAAAAACCTCAGGAAGTCATACTATGTTCTAGTGTCCCGGATAAGAAAGGAGACCTAAAGTTGAGGAAAGGAAAGAAGAGGAGAGGGAAAAAGGACCAGAAACAAAAACCTGGGCATAATGAAGAACTTTCTAGTCAAATGCAGGCAGGCGACTAGAAAGAACCTCTTAGAGAAGCTAAAGGTCCCATTCCCAAAGCCACTGAACTACACTCTGAGATGGTCAAATCCACCCTCAAATAGAATAAAAGCTCTTTCAAACCTATTTAAAACTGATTACTACTTCCTCCCTTGCACCCAGTAGAAACCTCGATCGCTCTTCGACGTCAATGTCACATGAGGGGTATGAGTAAACAGGGGTTGCCTATCTCAGATAACCAAAGTGTGGAACCCATTGATGTTCTATCCTCTCCTAACTCAGACACTTGAGAGCGTGGTCCGAGGAACAAAGAAATGAAAGCCCCTCTATTTGAATAAAGTATTCCATAGGAAATTGCTCAAGATTTTTTAACAAATCCCCACCTCAAGAATCACTCAATGGGGGTACTAGTAATAAGAAAGAGGGCTCTAACCTTGATAAAAATACCACTAGCCTAATTCAAGGTGGGAGCACTTCCCAACAGTCTAGTACACCAGTTCAAGCAACCCCTGCTATTAATGAAGAATACTTGCAATTGCTTGTGGCTAAGCTACATAAGAAGAACATGAGACTGCGGGAGTAGGCACACAAGTATAAGGTTCTTTTTCTTTATGTAATAGATGTAAATAATTAGTATCGAGACACCAATCTTTCTCTAATATCTCAAAAATATGCATTAATCGAGAAGAACAAACAACTGATCCATTGGAAGTTGGCTCAACTAAAACCTTCCAGGAAACATAATGTTCAGAAGTTGGCCCTACATTTTCCAAAGTCTTCAGTAATAGCTAGTTGTGGCTTGGAGGTTTTAGTTAAAGGAGAAGGAATTTGAAGTATTGATTCCTCCAATTTTTCCTTTTTGGTGATGCATGAGGGACTGCATTTGTTTAGGCATGGGGGTATGATTGATCCCACCTTTGTATCCATATGCACCCATGTATTTACTCATTTTACTGACATATTACTCTCCTTTTACCCATTTGTACTACACTTTCTGTAGGTTTTAACCCCGTACAGAAATTACCTGCATACGAATTCTAAATCACAGGAAAAATAAAAATGCGAGAGCATAACACATAAAACACATATACACAGAGATTTCCCACTGGATCTCAAACCGAGACTACCAGCTTGATTTTTCATTATATTCCTTTCAATGTTACAATACATATTTATACATGCCGAAGCATCCAATACCATGGACCAAAAACCATCGCGTCCAAAACCATGGACCGAAAACCATAGGTAGGTTCGGCCAACCTAATATAGGGTCCAAAAAAAATTTTCCCGGGGCCCTGCTCCGGACCCCGTAGAGGGGGGCTACCTACCCCCCTCAAACCCCCCGGATAAGGGGGGCTGCCGCCCACCCTCTGACCCCCCTGCTGCGCAATCTCCAAAACGAAGGGGGGGCTTTGCCCCCCCTCTAACCCCTCGGTTCACTACGTAGGTTAATCGTGGAAAGAATATAAGACAACCCAACAGGGTTTGGGATATATATGGTTGCAGTATGGTTTTTTCAATGACAGTCTTATGTAGAAAAGTCTTACATTTCGATTTGAAAAAACTATGTTGGAAAGGCAAATCAAACTCCATATCTTGAATAGTTTCAAATTTCTCTGGAAGAGAGTTAGAACTTGAAAAGGTACTATTCTTAGGAAGAGAATTGAACCTAGACAAAGCACCATTACTAACTTGACTCTCTATAAAACTTTTATTTCTCACCAATTTCTCTGGATTATCTACAAATTCAGCACGATTGGGATCAAGGTGAGCTGTACGGAAAATTATTCTGGGAGCCAGGTCTATTAAAATTCATCACACAACTAATGAAATCAAAATTAAAAAGAAACTCAAATATATACAGGATAACAACCTCAGATCATGTATTTCAAAATGATATATAAACTTTAATTTATAGAAATACTGATTGAATACCAGGGAATAATGATTTTTCAATCTAAAGAGTTTTCTTCGCCAGTATGGTCACCACTATGTTGTCATTTTATATTTTTGAGGTTGATGGAGTAAATACATAGGAAAAAATTAAAACCACTTTGGAAGTTGGGATCTAGCCCTGCTAGCTTTAGAGAGGGATCTCTATATAAAATTTAGCTTTGTTTTTATGAAAATTTTAGGCTAGTTATGACTGTACTGATTGTTTCGATTTGATTGGTTTGGTTGATTTAAGTGTTATAATTCCATTAGGCCATGGAGTCTATAAATTAAACTGGATTTGGCATCAAATTTTTAAAGGATTTCTCACAAGGCAAGCTAGGTTGCACTATTTGGATCTTTTCAGAAACTAAATTCATTGTGAAATAGCACAAGTGTGAGGTTCAGTAGAAATGAAGGAGAAATTAAGAGTTCCTTAACTTGACTTCAATGGAAAACATGAAAATTATTAACAGCCATAATAGGGGGCTCTAAATGACAAATCCGATTCATCACAGTTTCTGTTAAATAATTGAGATTTTCATAATAACAAATAAAGAAAAACAACGTTTAAACAAATAAACAGAAGAAACATATCGCCATTTGGTACACCACATGAATCCTATGAAAGGTCCTTGTATTATTGATGCTCCAGTACTTTGAAATTACAATAAGCAGAACAAATTGTATTCAGAAATCAATCCTTAATACTCAAATAGTGAAGTATTTATACTAATAATTACAAAATCATTGACAAACCAATAGTGCATTATTTTCCTGATTACAAACAATATGATTTTTCCTGTTGAAAAAATAGGCCACGTAGACAGCTGGAAGGAAAGGTGGCTCTCTTTTGGTGACTTCAGTTGATGAGTCAACCTAAAATTGTGTTGCGTTGATGTGCTGACTATTGTGCTAGCCATTGTCTTAATGCGCCCAAATTACTCTTTAGTCTAGTAAATCAAAAAGTTCTTCCCATCTCTTTTCATTTGGTATGGTTAATTTAATCACCCTCTGATAAATTTCATCACACTCATTGTATTTAGCAAAAGTTGGTCTCATAGTAAAAACATGTTTTACCTCATTTTGTGTGTAGAAGTGATTTGACATGGTTTATAAAAAATGCCTTTGTTGTCATACTACCCTTTATCCCACTGGCCTTGATATTGCTTATGGCCATTTCTTTCATATTCTGGACATGGTCATCCTGAGTGATCAATTTATCATTTATTATATAAATGTTGGGCAACCCTTTCTCGATCAATGTTTCAATTCTATTGCATAACCTGTTTACTCCTAGCTCTAATGTTTCACATCTTTCTTCCAACTGATTAATAAGGTTCCTCTTAGTCAATAATTTCTTAACTTCCAAAATAGTGACAGTTCTGTCATTGATTCCTAGTTCTTCAAGTTCATATTTCGACTTAGAACTCAGGAATCTGATAATGTTGGACGCTTCTCTGGGCATGTCTCCAAGATTCTCTCTTCCCTGAACAATGGTTTCTGTAGCTTTTCCTATCATTTCCTTCTGTTCAAAGGTGATTTGAATAGATGGAAAAATATCATTCATGGAGTCTATAATACTCATACAAATGGTTTCCTTGGCTTGGGCCAAGGTCTTACTAATTGAAGTATCCCTTTCTACCTTCTACAACTTCTCTAACAATCTCTGTGATTTCTGCATTTCAGTAACACACAGAGCTTCAACTTTGGCCTTTTGTAATTCTAAAGCTTTGAGCTGATCCTCCAATGTCTTGATCTATTTTGACTTGATGAGCGTGTTCTCTATTGTCTTGGTCACATATTCAACACTTGCAGTATGAGTGGTAGAAGTAGTTGTAGTGGTTGTTCCTGTTATTGGAAGTTAAGAAATGGGTATTGCATCCAGGGGGACAATAGCCATCTTATGACTTTATTCTTTATCCTTTATGATCTTCTCCATTTTAGCCTCGATCTATCTAATTTGTATGTTCTGCTCTATAATCAGCTTTATCATGTATGCCTTTTGTGCTTCATTTTCTTCAATGTCCTTGGTCAATGGATCCTCTATGGTTGGCAACCTAAGCTACTTTCTCAAGGCTGCAATGTCCAAATTATTCTTTTTGATAATATCCTCTGCAATATTTACATATTTAGGGTCATACCTTATCTTTACCACCAAATCCTCCAAAGACTTGATCCTGTTATCCTTTTCTAAGGAGGACACCTTCTCCATTTTCAACTGAGATTGAACATTAGCAAAATGAAACCTGCAACTTGGATAATGCCATAGCAGTGTTAGTCAATGTAGGAGATATCATGTTACTAGTTTTCCTATGCATCTCCATTTGATCATTGGGATAAATGTCTTTGGTGCTGAACTCAGAAGTAGTGCTCTTATAGTCTGCTATTGTTTTTGGCTGTGGAATCTATGCCTCAAGAAAGGCCATCTCCATCTTTCCCTCCTCTATGTCAAACACTGATAACAATCTGCTCTGTGAGATGTAGGGGTGCTTCCAAAACGGATTATAGGTACTATTTTTAAGAATCTCATTCTTAAGCTTAATCTCCCTATACCTATCAAAAAATGTATTTTCCTTTTCTGTTTGGACATTTTGTGGCTCTATCTTAGTTTCCTTGTGACCTTGTGATGATAAAGGTCCAGTAGGAGATGTTACAAATTTGTTGCTTGCACGTGGTGAGATTGTAATTACAATGGTAGCCTGTTCTTCTGTCTCTTTGTCCACATATGTCCTAGGAGCTAATTTTGTCCTCTTCCTATAATTAATCCTAAACTCTTTGACCTCACTTCCAATGGTTGATGATGATCCCTCCTCCCTCTTCCTTTTTCTTTATTTCTCTTGAGGAGTGGGAGCCTGCAAAATCAAAGTACAAAATAGTTGTTCTTCATCTCCGTGAAAGGTGTTTTTTTTGTCAATTCCAACTGATTTGCATACTTTTCTATTTCATGCCTTGAGGTATGGATGTAGGGAGTACTTTTATTTCCCACCTTGAGCTTTGAAATAATTCCACAAGGGTCATAAGACCATGTAAAACTTAGCTAAAATTTATTTCTTTAAGCATCTTGTCTGCTTCTTCACCTGTCGTCCTCGTATTACATACAAATGTGCCCACCTGTGTCTTTATTCAGAACTCTGATTTCTTCTTGGACACTACAAAATGAATATCATAAGAATTTAACATATGTCTAATATACTCCAGGGAAAAAGTCCTCATTGGGAGGTATTTGGGGAGTTTGTATGGTACCAATTACCAACCATAAACCTTGATCTTTGTGTAGTTTTGTTATAAATACCAATCTCCAGATTTGGCTTGATATGTTAAATGTAAAATTATTTTAATATCTTCACCAATTCTGGGTTTTATGAAACTGTTGAGGATGTTCATCATGGAAAATTTTAGGGGTGAATGTTCGTCCTTTGTCGAAATTAAGGGGTTTTAAACTTTTAGTGGGTGAATATTTTGTATCATAGTACATTTTTACAAATCACCTCAAATAGCCCACCTTATTTTAAGGGAGAGGGTAAAAAAGGTAAAATTAGCCCTTGAAATTAGGAGTTACAACCTTCCATTCACCCATTTTCAAGAATAGGTTTTATTTAAGTGAATCCTATGGGCCAGATACCATATTTATAAAAGAGGTATGGTAAATTAATAAAAATATAAATCAAGGGGAGGTATGGTAAATACATAAAACATTTTTTATATTTACTCCATAAGTCACCTTATATACATGCAACGATGTAAACAAATAAAAATAAAAATAAATTGCAGATATGGTAAATAAATAAAACCTATTTTTATATTTAGTCCATAACCCTCTTTTTATTTATGAAGGCTTAGAAAATAGGTCTTATTTAAGTGAATCCTATGGGCCAAATACCATATTTGTAAAAGAGGTATGATAAATTAATAAAAATATAAATAAACGAGAGGTATGGTAAACAAATAAAACATTTTTTTATATTT
>APFE030474184.1:76982-252210 GCA_000404065.3 Pinus taeda | reverse complement strand
TCGTCTTTGACTTTGGTTGACCGCGGCCTCTAATGGATGATTTGGCCGATTCAAAGGGACACGATCCATGTACATGCCATCTGGAGCTTGCCCATGTAGCTCGTTCCTTCAGAGGACACCTGGAGCATAGCATTTAACAAAATAGCTGCGGAATCCTGTGCTGGCTGCGGAAACCTGTGCTGGCTGCGGAAACTGACAAGTTTCCGCAGCTGCATGAACAAAAAACTAAACCAAACAATAGACATCAATATAGTCAAAAAACCATATAAACAGTCCCTTTTAGACTATAATGCAATGATTTAACCACTGGATGAATGAAGTGAGTGGAGAATGAGGGTTAAGAGGGTGTGTAGGAAGGTGCAAGGTTGAGGCTCAACACTATTCTTAGTTTTTCTTGATGATCTGTAGGGGTTGGAGCCACTGCACCATATTTTCCTAAAAGGTGGAGATTGTTCACCAAAAAGGAAATTAATCTACATGTTACAATGTTGTTAAAAAATGTGAGACCTATGAGGGTAGTGAATTATGCTAATAAGCAATTTAGATTGGGAGAGACGTAATTAAATTTTATTATTTAATTGAAGATTTCCAATTAAAATAATAATAAATCTACATTTATATATTCATATATTGGTTGGAAGGATTCTCACAATGGTCACTTCTTTCAATTAGATCCCCTTAAAGCCCTTGAGATACCTCATACATTCTTATATAATATAGTTGGGGCTTGCTACTTGTTGGCATGTTGGGTAAACAAACTTGATATCTTTTTTTTATCTCGCAGTTGGAGTCTACGGAATAAGAAAGAAATTTGATAACTTGAAAAGAGTGGTAGCTTGACAAAAGTAGAGAAAAGATTAATCTCTCCTACCTTGACAGAACTCGTTGTCAATATCAACACCTACAAGAACTCTGTTGTAGAATATTATCAAAACTAATAGAAGGATATGAAAGAGTGTATTGTAAGAACCTTGACAAACATGGCCACTGAAACTTGGAACATTGTTTGTAGGAAGAGAAAACTATGTTTCTTTTTCCAAACATGAATGTTATTTTATTACAATTTAATGAATATGTTTTCTTATTATCATATATGGTTTCATACTTTAACAAAACATTCGCCAAGAATTCACAATGTTTTATTATTCAGTAAAAGATATGCCAAGATCTTACAAGATTTTATAATTCAGTGAAAGATTCTCCATCACTGTACAAGATAATATGATCTGGTGAGAGATTCGCCAAAAAAATTATATATACATATTATATTATTGATAAAATTGCCTCCCATTTTTTCCTATGTATGATGGGGATTAGCCCATTTATTATACATATAAATTTAGGGTGGTTCTTAAAATTTTCCCTAATGTTCATGGCTTAGTGAACAAAATCCTCAATAAACTACTTATAAGAGAACTCATGTTGTTATTTCATGACTGATGATGTCCAAAATATTAGTAGTTGTTGGTTTCCTACATCATCAAGCTTCTACATTACAAAATTGAACTTATCTTCCTCATAGTAAAGGAACATCTAGATTAAAATAGAGGTGTAATTAAACACCCACTCTGTGGGAAATTTTAGACATTGCTCATGAATGTTGTTAGCCAAGAATAAACTGAAATTGAATAAAATGGATGGCTTACTGTCTATGGAAAATATTGAGAGGAAACCTAATATGGGATCATCTACCCGTTGATTAGAATAATAACCTAAAATATAGGAAATTATGGATACGATTTGTTTGGCTTAATCAAGAAAGATGGAGGAAGTGTATGGAGGATTCTTCTCAGGTAACTAGGTATTCTAGCACAAGCAGATCTAAAATATTTTGGCTCTGTTAGTGAAATCCAACTTCTGATAAAGCTGGGTGAGGGCTACTAAGGAGAAATGAACAGTAGTTTCCAAAGAGGATGCTAGCATTATTTGGTCAATGGACTGGGCAGTAATTGTAAAGTGAATGTCACCAGATGGGGCCATGATAGCTCTTTGGAAAAGGACGTAACATGCCTGACATTTTCTAGTAAACTTAGGGTCCTAGAAGGTTAAGGGGAAGATGTAATGGGGAAGATTGGACTCCCAAATCCCAACTTCATTAGTTTTATCTGCATGTTTGTCTTCCAACCAACAATATAACTCCAAAAAGTTACAGTCACAATGGGTTTCACTAATCCAATAATCCCTATCGGCTAAAGGGATATGATCTAAATCTATAGAGGGAGGGATCAAGGAATTAACTGTTTTCTCTCGGGTTTTTCTCTTGGGAGGCATGATTGTATTAGTGAAAGACAAGAGGAATTGACAAAATAGCTTACAGGGAATTAGCTCAAGCTAAAATGAATTATTAGGGGAATAGAATGGAATGATGACAATTTCAAACTAGTTCTGGTTAAGGAAATGTTCTGAGAATAGTCATTGGACAAAAGGTGTCAATAATAGAAAATAAATAGTGGAAGGGATGAAAGTGATGGCTTCAAAAGCTTTTAAACATTGTGAAAGTCCCATTGGAAATGGCGTGGGATCATTAATTTTGAACGACTACCTGCGTCGTATGAAATTAATGTTGAACGGTTGTTTTTCTGGGAGTGCATTTAAGTGGACAATGACTAAGTGGCATGGTGAGAGGAAAGTGGTGGGGAAATGACAAAGCAATCGAAGGGAAAGGTGGTTTCAGATGGGGTAGAGAGTGGTAAGTGGTTTCTGCTGGGGGGGTGTGAAATCAGGAGAAGATTCCACATAGGGGATGGGGCTCGGTCGGGAAACATCATTCTCGGACACCCCTAATGGTAAAGGAAGGATGGAGAGTAGGGGTCGAAGTATGACACAAGTCGTGGATCATGAGCGGGAGAGAATCCTGATGCTTCAAGACCATTGTTGATTAACCGCATAAGACAAAACACATTTGCCCATATGAGCTTTATGCTTTTACCCTTTTTGAATTAGGATAAAGGTGCAAGGTGAGATAAAGATATATATATCTATATAATATATATAATATATATATATATATATATATATATATATTAAATATATTATATATATATATAGATAGATAGATATATAAAGGAACTTTATCCTATCATGCACATTTTTCCTTTTTACACTATCCTTTCACTCAGGATAAAATGGCATAGGAAAATATTTATAAACACAACTAATTTACGTACCCATAACTAATCTAACATTTTATTTTTTCTAAAGGGCGCACTTAGACTAGCAAACCCACATTATTCTCTTTTATACATAAAGAAAAACTATCTAGTCTATCCCTTATTTCTCCTATTGATTCTGATTAAATTGTTGAATCAATGTCATTTTCTTCGTAGCTACTGATTTATTGAGATTAGATTGTTTGGCAAATCTTTATCCTCTAACCTAATTTGCAGAAATTTAAAAAAGTTTAATCATAATTACACTTGTATGATTAAACAAGGGTTAGTCATTGTGGCATTTTGAACAATCTGCACACAATATTTATTTAACAATGATGAAGAAAACTATCTATGTACTGGCATTTAGAATTGCAACACTTCCAATATTATTTATTTTTTTGGTTTTCTTTTGACGGGGTTTTATTTTTTATCCTTTTTTCAATATTTTTGTTCTTTTCTCTTTTTATATATACGCTCTGTTCAGTTTTTATTCTCTTTTTCTTTTATTTGGAAGTCATTGGCATATTGACAAGTATTTACAATATAAAATTCCCGAGATACAATACTCAAATACCTTGAGATACTATAAATTAAAGGACCCTAACACCCAGTTTGGAATAGACTGCTCAGTGTTGTAGAATAGAAATCCATGCTATTACCCCAATACTCCAGTCTCACATGTAGTTGTTGCAATGAATTTGTACCTCCAATACTATGGAGGCAATTACTAGAATTTCTACTTCAACAACAATGGACTTGTAGTACTCACCGATCCAAGTAAGTATTATTTTTTAATGCCAAAAGACATGCCATTTTTTCTCTGAATAACTTACCATAGATTTTTCCTGTGTAAGGATATCCAGATCTCTACCACACAGATTGTAGAGCACTGTGTCTCTTGCCATAATTATTCTACACTAGTATACATCTACAATAGAGGATATTCTATTAATACTGGCCAGTTTCTTTGTTGAGTAGGGTAACTGGTTGAGAGAGTTATTTTTTGGTGTACAGGTTATGGAAATTGTGAATATATATCGTTGTGAGTGATGAGTGAGAGATTGTTATAGAAGCTTTGAGATTGGTTATATCCAACATCTACAATAGATAAATTTCAACACATTGGGATTCCAAATAAAGAAATTCAACAATAGTGATTTTAATGTGTTTACAAAGATAAACCAAAGATTTTTTCCAAAAATATTGAAGCGCATTTTCATCATTTAGCATCTCTATGACGGAAATCCAACGATAATGTTATTGATATGTTTACAAACAAATACAATATTTCTGTATGGGTCGGTTGTTGACTATTATTATATGTGACTGTGTAAATTATGTAAAGGAGAGTTACTCATGTAATTGAATATGTCATTTACTACAACTCTTTCATTTTGCTGACCAATAACGCGGAACATATGATGGAGATTTTCCTTTCTAATTATCTTTCTCAGGTTATGATGTATCTTTCCCTAACATTATAAATGACTTCCTTTTTCACTTCACACTATTATTTATTTAAACTGCAAAGTGGGTAACTTCATGACCTTTTCTTATTATTCCTCTACTAACCGACATATAGGACAAGATTACATGGGCAATGGTATGGCTATTTATAGCAACTGGATTTCCATATTATACCAAATACATACTTCACGAGAATGTTTGTACTTGCAAGGAGTATGAGTTCAATTTGGATTTCAAATGTGCAGGAGTTCAAATCTACCTGTCTAGCCTAAGTCCATATCCACATAAACATATTAATCATGAAATGTTCAAGGAAAAAAAGTTTAAGTATGATAGAACAACCTTCAATCGACCACATCATCATAAAACTAATAATCTTGGCAGCTATATTTTTCTAGAGAACCCAACCTAGAAGTTTATAGAGGCCAATAGAAGTGTTCCTCTACTCAGCTCCTCCACAAACTCCTCTATTGAAAATTCCGTCACACTAGGTAATTGAAAGTTTATCCCTCTTATCTTATGCTCTGAGTTTCAAAATTAAGCTCCTAAACAATGATTGTATCTGTTGCACTTGGCCATGAGGGTTGTTGTTTGTCAAAGATGGTGAAAATACACAATATGATATATCATTCCTCGTGTCAGTCTACACTGACTTACTATCAAGATATAAGCAATGCCTCCAATGTGGTGATCAAACCTATTAACCAAGAATTTTTAGTGCACTTTCCAAACAGAAAGTACATATACATATTATAATCTTTTAAGTGTTGCAAAATATTTAATTGGCATTTTTAGTGCATTTTCCAAACATAAAGTACATATACATATTATAATCTTTGAAGTGTTGCAACATATTTAATTAACCTAGAGAAGAACCTAGCACACTTTATCCATTCTAGCTTTCTCAAAGTTTAAGAGATTCAAATTTACATAAATTTGATTTGGTTTTTCATATCATAGTTTGAAAAAACCAGCAAATTAGTACCTCAGAAATCCACTTCGTATATTAAAATACTTCAAACACGAGTGTTACCAGGGCAAATACATATGAATGTTTAACCAAAAGACCAAATTAGCATCTTCTGGTCAATAATTACTAAGGATATAGATCCTTGTTATATTTGCAGTGCATTCTTTGGCAAACACCCTAAATAGCCAGAAAGAGAAATATATTGTGGATACTCTTGTCATGTCAATGATGCAATTTCTGAGACCTCCCTATTTAATTAAGATCCAATATTCTACTTAAATCCTTTGGAAACATTAATGCTACTCTTTCCTACATTAGTGCCTTACGCATTTCCTTTTCAACATCTCGTGAAATTGTTAGTTAAAACATTTTAAACATGAATATTTATTCTTACTTTTTATTATAATCATTTTTTTTTATTAAAAAAAAATATATTTTTTAAAAGTACACGTGTCAACTCCATGTTGATATAGATAGACCAACACATGGCTCAACTAATCACTAATGGAGTCACACTTAGCCTCTTATTGGATTATAGAATGTGTGTGTCAAGTTAATAGACAATCTTTTAAATGTCTAATAATAATTTAATCCCATGTCCCAATAATAACTTTATTCAAATAAATATATGAAAAGGATTGTTTATTCATAACATGGTTTTATTTATTTATTTATTTTTTCCTATATTATGTATTTTTATTGTCTAAAATATGTTTCTATGTTTTTAGATAAATAAATAGATTTAGCATTTTCTTTTAACTGAAAATATTAACCCAAAAAAATCACAATTAAACCACGCTCATATAAACAATCCACTAGACCATTGATGGACCTATGCTTTGTTTTCATTATTTTGCGCTAAATCATGGATGGACCTAGAATTAGTTCTTTTGTGATAGCCCAGAACATTGTAAATATTTTGTTGTAACTATTTTATTTACCATGTTTTATTTACAAACAAAAGGATGATGGTTATTTGAATTAAATAATATTTTTCAATTATTGGCCATGGAAATGTTTTCTTTAAGCTTTTAAAAGAAATTGCCAACTTCCAAGGAGAGAATTTGGAAATAGGCAGTTGCTGGAAAGCGACCATAACTACCCCCCAACTAAAAACACCCCAAAGAAAAGGAGGTGAGGGGAGCAAAAACCAAGCTGGAAAATCAGACGGTAAGGAAGGAATGCTATGTCTAGTAACGACCAGATAGCAAGTACCTGTGTGCAACGCACTTGCAGAGGTCAGTGAACTTGCAAGAAAGCTCGGGGGGAGATACAGTCGAGGAGGATGTATCTCATGGTTGGGCGGACAACAGATTGAAAATAACATTGGAGTACATACCCGGAAGGGTGCACTACTTTTCTAGCTGAGTCAGGGAAGTGGTATCCCCCAGAAATTGCAGTTTACTGAATATAGAAGTTAATATTTGATGTGTACATGATAGTTAGAGATGTGAAGTTCTTTGTGGTTTATCTGGAAAACTCAAAGTTACTAGATAAAGAGAAAAATATTTGATGTGGTAGTAATAGTTAAAGAACTGTGGAACTTTTATGTTTAAGTGGAAAACTGTGGTAGGAAAATCAATAACTAAAGGGGAATATGGTACCTAGGGGCTAGTTAAATTAGGTAGAACTGTGCCCTGTCTGTAATGAACGGCAGCGTTAACTTGTACAGTTACAAATGGAACCTGCGGAATGAAGTTCAAACATATTAATTGATAAACTTAGAATTTAAGTCTCTTATGGGGGGGTATTCGAAGGAGCCAAGTGTATAAGAAGAAAGAAACAATTTCCATGTGGGACTCTCTCTGCGTATTAATTGTTACAACAATCTTTAAAACAAACCGAATACGTTAGGGTTGATATTATATAAATGTTGAGGTTGTAGCTTTACCAACTCATTCACAACGAGGATAAAACCCTACTGATCCAAACAAAGGTGGTAGTTCACACTGTATGGGTAGGAAGAATAGGGTTGTTCTGATGAATTAATCGCAGAGGAAACTGGACACCTGTAGAGGTAAACCCTAATTGTAAGGACAATGGGAACAACCTTTCCTCTATTAGGGATTTGTTCGGTTAACCAGACTTTCTTGTCTTGTGTACCGTAATGGCAAACCCTCCAGAATTCAACTGGGTTTGAACAGCTCGGGGGAGTTATGAATATTAAACCCAAGGGAACATAAGTGATTTTAATCCTGGAAGCCATAATGCTAATTAAACACACGGAAAATCTCTTAATTTCCTTACAGTAATAGGAAACAATCACACTACAAACAGAACCATTACATCTGTCTAGCACACAGAGATATAAGAATCACAATTCATTTACAAGAAATAGCAATGCTCACCTGTTAGGTTATGGAAGACTACAAATTGCATAAGTAACAGAAAAGATTAAAGAAACGGAACCCATTAATCTCTGTTAGTCCATTACTAAGCTTAATCAATATTTGTGGAACCAAAGGCATTACAGTCATAGAGAGGGGAAAATAAAAATATACATATATATCATTCAACAGGAATGATTGTCGTGACATAGTTGAAAATAGTCAATAGAAACAAATATGTAACTGTTGGTTCCAACATAGCTCCAGTACTGAATATTGAAACAATAGAACTGTAGACAATCAATGTTTTTAGAGTAGTAGGGTCTTTCCCTTGAACTAGGGCGAATATAAAAAAAAAACAAAACTGAGCCATAGCAAAACCCGACAGCGGGTATGGAGCCGGATTACATTGCCAGTTTGAGGAAATTACTCCGGGTAGTCCCAAACATAGGACCACCGAGAGCTTCAGACTAAAACCGTAACCCTATTTATCACTCAGGTCTATGCCTGTGAAATTTAAGCAACAGTACAGAAAGAAAATCGCATGTTCCAAACAAAGACAAAAAAATTATAAGTAGAGCAACTTATCCTGAAAGCTACGGTAATCCTCCATTGCCTCGACTCAGCACCTTCTTCTCGCATAAGATTGCTTACCCGGAACCAAGCGACCAGCATTAACTTGCGGAAACAGCTGTTTGGGTGGAAACTTCCGGTTCCTTGGTCTCATTTCCTTCCTCCTACAAACAGGAACTGAGATTAGCAACCGAGCATAGGAACAAATCGAACTGTACAAAAAATTTATACGCATGAAAAACAATAGAAGGGAAACGTTAACCTCGTGTAGGATCGAACCATCCAGGCGCCAAGGGTAGATTTAGACTGTGCTAAAACCGCACTGGTTGTCATTTGTCCACATGACGCACTCACAGTGTGAAAGAGAAACCAGAGAGCTGAATCCAACACAATGGGTAAGGACAGAATGATGCATATCCCTGGTAAGGCAGTGGAATAGTATCCACGCTGGAGCTAGGCTGTTGGATCGGAAACCTTCCTCCTTAGCCGTTGATGGGGTGGGGAGCCCAACGTCACAGACTCCCAAGTCTCACCTACCGTGCCACGTGGATCTGGACAGTGCAATAGTTATTTCAATGCGGTGAACCTTAATGCCAATCGATTTACATTGTAATACTTACGGCTGATAGGATGGAGTACTAACACATAATACGTTTTGTCGGTAGATTAAAAGTATTTGATATAAATGCACCTGGAACTCTAATCACAAGGGTTGACCGGAAACTGAACCCACATCAATTCCAAGGGGGACACGTCAGTCAAACAAGCATACATGTAAAAAAAAAATTATAGTAGATGGATGAACCTTGAGTGACCCCGAATGGCTATAGTTAGGTCTGGGTGTTTTTTTTTTTTTTTTTTTTTCACTGTTTAGTTATTTAGGTTAGGAGTGTTACAAGTGGTATCAGTGCCAAGTTTCAAAACACTATGGCCTCTGGAGAAACAAATAAAACAAAAAAGGGATAAACTGAAATAAATTTACTTCCATTCCTATATTCTTTTCAAAAATATATATATATATGTGTGTGTGTGTGTGTGTGTGTGTGTGTGTTTTAAATATTAACCTTTCCTATTTTATTTCTACCTTATGTTAAGAGCAAGGAAACAACAGATAGCCAACATGAGGAGAGCAGACAGTGTTTCGCGCAGGTATGCAGCAGGTGAGGGACCTATGCCAGGCCCTGAGAATAACCTAGAATTATGGGTGCAATTAGGAGAAGAGGCTCACGATATGAATCGCGCAATTTTTGCGACAATACAGGGACTAAAAAAAGGGATGGCCCAATTGCGAGAAGATAACACAAGGTTAACTTTGGAATAGGAAAGGATTATAAAGGGCCTATCTGACAAACAAAATCAACAACCACAGAATCCGAACGCTGAGCAGCAAAGAGTGTTAGAGGAACGAAATCACCGCACAGAACATGGAGAGTCAGAAGGAAGGGAGGAGGAACGGGAAGAGTGGTCTGATAATGCCTTCGAACAATGCACTTCAAAGAGGCAACATATAGAGCTGCAAGGGGAGTTTCGCAAAATCAAACCGCCACACTTTGATGGTGAATTAGAGGAAGCAGCTGAGGCATGGTTGATTAATATGAATAAATACTTCCAACTATATGAGTATGACCACAACCTCAAGGCATAGTTGGCTATTTTCCAATTGCAAGGAAAAGCCACCCTATGGTGGGAGGAGGTAAAAATTGTGAAAGGAGTAAGAGAGCAGAATATCACGTGGGAGAAATTTCAAAGGTATTTTAAAGAGAGATACCTAACCAAGATTTTTTATGATGTAAAGGCCAGGGAATTTCATGACTTGTAGCTATGACATCAAACAACGGACAAGTTTATCACTCGTTTTACTTCATTACTTTGCTACGTTCCTTACATTAGGGAAGAGAAGGCTAAGGTATAGAAGTTTGTTAGTAATTTACCCCTGAGTATGTGGGAAAGGATTGAGTTTGACAATTTGAAGACAATCGACGACATAATACGTAAAGCCCGGATTTGTTACTAGCAGTGCAGACAAAAGGGAGAAAACCCAGGTAAAAGATGGAACGATAAGAGGAGTAACAGGCTGGCTAGAAATAGTAAAGGGAATCGTGGTAGTAGTAACAGGGGTTTTGTCAAGGGACAAAAAAGTTGAGATGGACAGAAAAGTTCGCTCAGGTCAAGGCCAACGACTGAGTCCAGGGTCAGCGAACAGCCTATAAAACTGGACAGTAGGGAGCAGCAAGACCTCCAGTGCAGTGTTGGATTTGCGGTAGGCCTCACTATGCTAAAAGTTTCCCTCAATGGAAGGGAACCAAACAGGTTTCTCAAATTCATGAAGCATCAACAGTTGGAGATGTAGGATGCAGCTTGCCGAGAATTAACGCTGCTCTAGAAGATCGCCAGGCGGAGTACTAGCTGACCATGGTGGAATTCGAAGGTAAAATTGCAGACCTTACTGTAACTGTTTTAATTGACCCTAGGCCAACCTAAGTTACATTATTCCTAAGGTTTTAGAGTGTTGTAAGTTGCATCTTGTTAAATTTAAAAACTCCTGGCTAGTACAGCTGGCGACAGGGGCAAAAAAACGAGTGCTCGCTAAGGTCATTAACTGCCCTTTGAAGTTAGCAGGACAGTCAGTAATGGCAGATTTGAATGTGATTCCCCTTGCTTCATATGATGTTCTAATCGGTATGGACTGGTTAGAGAAACACTGGTCCATAGTCAACTGTAAAACAAAGACTATTTATTTTAGAGATGAGCTTGGAGCAAGGCAAGAAATGCAAGGGATTAAGTGGCCAGTAAAAATTCGGCCAATAACCGCTTCTTAGTTGGCAAAATGCATTAGGAAGGGATGCTAGATTTATGCCATCCAAGTAGGCTACACTAACTCAAAAGATAAATCGGCCTTATTGGAAAACATTCCTGTGATACAGGAATTTGCAGATGTATTTCCAGAAGAAATTCCTAGGCTACCACCTAAAAGAGACATAGATTTTACGATCGAACTGGTACCAAGAGAAGCCTTGGTATCCCGAGCACCCTACAGGATGAGCACACCAGAATCGACTCAATTAAAAATGTAGCTACAGGAGCTGTTAGACAAAGAATACATTCACCCCAGTGTGTCTCTCTAGGGAGCCCCAGTATTATTCGTTAAGAAAAAGGATGGGACCCTGCGTATGTGTGTGGATTATCGTCAGTTAAATATATTGACGATAAAGAATAAGTATCCTTTGCCCTGGATTGATGAACGTTTCAATCAAGTAAAAGGAGCAACGGTATTGTCCAAGATTGATCTGTGATCAAGGTACCACCAAATCAGGATTAAGGAGGACGACATATCAAAAAGTGCATTTAGAACAAGATATGGACATTATGAGTTTTTGGTGCTACCCTTCGGGTTGACCAACACGCCTGCCACTTTTATGTGTTTAATGAATAGTATATTCCATCCGTACATGGATAGGTTTGTGCACCTTAGGTTACTGCAAACCCTTCAAGAACACCAGTTATATGCCAAGTTCAGCAAGTGTGATTTCTTCAAAGAAAAATACAATATTTGGGACATATAATCACTAAAGAAGGGATCACAGTGGACCCCGAAAAGAGAAGGACCATAATGGAATGGCCGGTATCAAAGGATGTGGCAGACATCACATCCTTTATGGGTCTAGTAGGGTATTATAGGCGGTTTGTAGATGGATTTTAGAGAGTAGCTTATCCTATTACTTCTTTGCAGAAAAAGGGAAGAACTTTTAAGTGGACAACTGAATGCCAAAAGAGCTTTGAGCAGATAAAGCATCTGCTCACCACTGCACCCATTCTAGGCATAGCTTATCCTAGAAAGGATTATGTGGTGTGCAATGATGCAAGCAAAGAAGGTTTAGGGGGGCATGTTGATGCAAGAAGGGAGAGTAATTGCTTATGAATCAAGGAAACTAAAAGAACATGAGCATAAATACTTCGCTTATGATCTAGAACTGGCAGCCGTTATTCACGCTCTCAAGATGTGGTGTCATTATCTTATGGGAACGAAATTTTTATTATTAACAGATCACCATAGCTTGACCAATTATTTCTGCCACCCGACCTTAAATTCCAGGCATGCATGGTTGGTGGATTTCCTAAGCAGTTTTGATTTCGAAATCAAGTATTTAAAGGTGAAGGAGAATCAGGTGGCAGATGCTCTAAGTTGGAAAGTGCAATGTCTGCATGAGATTTCCTATAGCAAATGGAAAATTCCTTTTAGGGACATGATTAGACAAGCAACATAGCAAGATAATGAATATCAACAAATAAAACAACAAGTACAACATTCCAACAACAAGGAAAAACAACAGGGTTATGTGTTGGATACCACTGGAATGTTGTATTATCAAGACAGGTTATATGTATCATACTAGCACAACATTGAAAACTTAATTTTCGACGAATTTCATAGAAGTCATTATGCGGGACACCTGGGATATCAAAAAATTATTACAAATCTTAAAAAAGAGTATTACTGGCCAAACATGAAGAAGGATGTGGTGGAATACCTGGCACGTTGTCTGGAGTGTCAACAGATTAAGACGGAGCACCAACACCCTGCAGGACTATTACAACCGTTACCTATCCCAGAATGGAAATTGGAAACCATCTCCATGGACTTCATAACAGGTTTTCCCAAGACAAAGAAAAGCAATGTCTCCATCATGGTGGTGGTGGACAAGTTAAGTAGATCGACACATTTTATACCTGCACAATCTACTTTTAAAGTGGTGCAGATTGCTCACATTTTCATGCAGAGTATTTTTAGGTTGCATGGGCTACCAAAAACAATAATCTCAGACCGGGATGTAAAGTTTAGCTCGGATTTCTGGAAAGCATTGTTTGGGGAATTATGAACTCAGCTGAATTTTAACACAGCATATCACCCTCGGACCGACGGATAAACTGAACGGGTGAACCAGGTGTTGGAGGACATTCTAAGGGCATATGTGATGCAACGACCGACTAAGTGGGAGGATTACCTGGACTTGGTCGAGTTCGTATATAATAATGCTTATCATACACCTTGCAAATGAGCCCATTTGAAGTCTTTTATGGGCGAAAGTGTCGCACACCCTCAAGCTGGAGTGGACCAGAAGACAAGTTTATGTTGGGACCTCACATGCTTAAGGAAATGGAGGAGATGGTTAGGAAGGTACGATCGAACCTAAAAGCAGCTCACGATAGGCAAAAGAACTTTGCTGACCAGAAAAGGAGGTTCAAAGAATATCAAGTCGGTGATCATGTGTATGTAAGGATTCGTGCAAGAAGAAGTGCATTACAATGGAGTGGGTGCACTAAGCTGGTACCTCGGTTCTGTGGACCATTCCAGGTCTTAGCCAAAAATGGGCCGGTGGCATACTAGCTTCCTTTGCCAAGTCACCTACGAGTCCATAATGTTTTCCATGTCTCAGTGTTAAAAAAATATGTTTATGATCCTAAACATGTAATCTGATGGCAGGATATACACATAAGATTATTTCTGGTAGTTCAGTCCAAATGTTTTCTACTAAGGGAAACTGACTTGGGATATTGCATGCTATAGGTCGAACCAGACGGAGAAATCCTGGTCAAGTCGTTGAACATCCTCGACCAGAGAGAAGTAATGGTACAGAAGCGGGTTATTACCCAAATTAAAGTGCAGTGGCAACACTTTGGGCTAGAAGAGGCAACCTCGGAAGATGCTGAACTTATGAAAAAGGCTTACTTGGCACTGTTGGTAGCTAAAAGACAACGGGACAATGTCCTATCTCAGAAGGGGGAGACGTGATAGCCTGGAACATTGTAAATATTTTGCTGTAACTATTTTATTTACCATGTTTTATTTACAAACTAAAGGATGATGGTTATTTGAATTAAACAATATTTTTCAATTATTGGCCATGGAAATGTTTTCTTTAAGATTTTCAAAGAAACTGGCAACTTCCAAGGAGGGAAGTTGGAAACAGGTAGTTGCTAGAAAGCGACCCTAACTATCCCCCTAACTGAAAACACCCCAAAGAAAAGGAGGTGAGGGGAGGAAAAACCGGGTTGGAAAGTCAGACAGTAAGGAAGGAATGCTATGTCTGGTAACAATTAGATAGCAAGCACCTATGTGCCAAGCACTTCCAGAGGTTACTGACCTTGCAAGAGAGCTCAGGGGGAGATACAGTCAAGGAGGACGTATCTCATGGTTGGGCAGACAACAGACTGAAAATAACGTTGGAGTACATACTCGGAAGGGTGCACTACTTTTCTAGCTGAGTTAGGTAAGTGGTTTCTCCTAGAAATTGCAGTTTACTGAATATAGAAGTTAATATTTGATGTGTACATGATAGTTAGAGCTATGAAGTTCTTTGTGGTTTATCTGGAAAACTCAAAGTTACTAGATAAGGAGAAAAATCTTTGATGTTCTAGTAATAGTTAAAGAACTGTGGAACTTTTATGTTTAATCGGAAAACTGTGGTAAGAAAATCAATAACTGAAGGGGCATATGGTACCTAGGGGCCAGTTAAATCAGGTAGAACTGTGCCCTGTCTGTAATGAATGGTAGTGTTAACTTGTACAGTTACAAATGGAACCTACGGAATGAAGTTCAAACATATTAATTGATAAACTTAGAATTTAAGTCTGTTATGGGGGGGTTATTCGAACAAGCCAAGTGTATAATAGGAAAGAAACAGTATCCATGTGGGACTCTCTGTGCGTATTAATTGTTACAACAGCCTTTAAAACAAACCAAATACATTAGGGTTGATATTATCGGAATGTTGGGGTTGTAGCTTTACCAACTCATTCACCACAAGGATAAAACCCTACTGATCCAAACAAAGGTGGTAGTTCACACTGTATGGGTAGGAAGAATAGGGTTGTTCTGCTGATTTAATCGCAGAGGAAACTGGACACGTGTAGAGGTAAACCCTAACTATAAGGACAATGGGAACAACCTTTCCTTTGTTAGGAATTTGTTCAGTTAACCAGAAATTCTTGTCTCAGGTACCGTAATGGCAAATCCTCCAGAATTTAACTGGGTTTGAACGGATCGGGAGAGTTCCGAATATTAACCCCAAGGGAACATAAGTGATGTTAATCCTAGAAGCTAGAATGCTAATTAAACACACAGCAAGTCTCTTAATTTCCTTACAGTAATAGGAAACGATCACACTACAAACAAAATCATTACATCTATGTAGCATGTAGAGATATAAGAATCACAATTCATTTACAGGAAACAACAATGGTCGTCTGTTAGATTATGGAAGACTACAAATTGCATAAGTAACAATAAAGATTCAAGAAACAAAACCAATTAATCTCTGATAGTCCATTCTGACTATGCTCAATCAATATTTGCGGAACCAGAGGCATTACAGTCATAGAGATGGAAAAATAACCATATAAATATATATAAATATATATTATTCAACAGGAATGACTGCAGTGACATAGTTGAAAACAGTCAATGGAAAACAAATATGTAATCGGTGGTTCCAACATAGCTCCAGTACTGAATATTGAAACAATAGAACTATAAACAATCATTGTTTTCAGAGTAATAGGGTCTTTTTTGATGCAGGAGCATCTGGTCAACATGGTAAAAACAGAGGGAAGGCAGACAAAGTTTCCAAAGAGGACTGGGAACATGGTTTGATGGATGGGCAGTAACACTTCCTTGGTTATTTTTTTCCTTTACTGTTGTCTTTATTTACTTATGTAATGTTTTCTTTAATTACCAGAAGCAGAGAAAAACAATAATATTATAGTTTACTTTTAATTAGGAACAATAACAAATTAGGAATAGTTTTATTCTTGCCAAATAGAAACCGAATACGTCAGTTAACAACCAACAACAGTTATGTAATAAGAACTACCTCTGTAAACAGAACTATAAAAAGAGCGGAATGACTCATTGAGAGGGTTCCGACTTCGTGAAAGTAAGCAGGAAGCAGAGATAATAAAGAAGAAGAATTTCTGAACATTCAAATGATAAATGTATTGTGTTCAACTGTGTGATAGTGCAGTGGTAATTCTTTTTAAAGCTAGGTTGTCAACCAGAGCACGCTAGAGGCATTGCGGAAGATAGACAATAATATACAAGTGGAAATTCTACAGCAAACATACACGCCCGAACCTAGGTATGCTACATAATGCACAGTCAACCATATTCATGAAATTAACATTCCACATTATCAAGATACGTTGCTAGAAAAAGTATATTTGCATATAAAAAGAAACCCTGTACAAATTCCATCGTTTACTGTCCAAAACGACCGAGCAACTCAAACCACAGGCATAGCCATAATATTTACAGTGGAAACAATAAAAGATTACAGCCAAGGTTTGGCACCGAAACAACTGAAAGCAACGGAAGACAAGATCAACCCTAACGACCTAGGACTACACATAGAACCGACCTCAAGGGTCTGAGAAGCCCATGATAAACAACTAACGAATAGTAAAGAAAAGAACTACCCGAGACTTGCAGATTGTCGAGGACTTGAGGAGGGCCACTGTGCACAGTCCTCCCTGCAAGACAGCGAACAGAAGTGTTAGACGGTCGGCATACATGTAGAATAAATAAATATAAACAAAGAAACCTGAAAACAGAAGTGAATAGGAAGTTGGGTATACCTATACAAGGCACCAACACCTCCATTCGAACTAGAAAGAATACATGCCCACGAAGGAGCTGAAACGTAAATACCGGAAGGAGGAGCGAATAAGTCATTCTAGCATAGAACACAAGCTTACCAGTAAGGTTTGCGAAGTCGTCCTCTGAAAACGTTGTTATCAGGCCACTAGGAACAGAACCACCAAGAAATCGTTGCAGAAGAGCACTAATAGACCAAGCGGAATACAGTCGCAGACAGTTGAGAATAAGAAGGCAAACTCAGGCATTAGCAGACAGCGAGGAGACAAACCCCAACCAACAAAATCAACCATAAAAATCGCTCGAACAGAAAGACCAACAAGGTTTTCGAACCAAAATAGCTAAAGACGAGCCGAGAACAAATACAGAGACCCTAGCTACATAAAATAATTCTCGAAACTTACGAACAAACCGAGCAGACGCCATTGACACCAGAAAGGCCGAACATAAACCAACAGCATTGTTGAAAACGTAACAGGGCATCGAACCAATGAGCCAAGCCATTCAGAAAACCCACAAACAGCCACGAAGGTCACGCAGTTGCAGAGCAACGAAATAACACAATAACCGAACAGACAAAGTGAAATGAGCGCGAAGGGTCGAGAACCAAGGTAAAAGCCCTCAACCCTAGTGAGGTTTTCGAGAAGCCCAACTGTCGAACGGAGACGAGACGGAGGTACCAACCTTCATTAAACAAAAATCCAAAGTACCGATTCCGCAGATTGCACAAATAATCAAGCAATAAATAAACCCATCATAACCCTTGCCACGGTGTAAAACACGTCAACCAGAAGAGCGTTGGGATCACGTGGGCTGGCCCCATTAAGTGGTATCAGAGCAGTTTTTTTTATATATATAGAGGAAGATGGCAGAGGTGCAAGCACCAAGACGAGGACGTGGGAGAGGTGGACGCCGAGGAGCAGATGAAGGATTGAGAGAGCAGGTTAGAGTTCTTACAGCTCGTTTGGAAGCAGTTGAAGCGGGTAGGCGAAGAGACCCAGAACTGGGAAATGACAGTGAAGAAGAAGCAGTAGCTGCTACAGACGGGTCAGATGAAGAAGCTCCAGAATTGAGACTGCTGCGTTCAATTTTATTGGCCAGCAGCAAACCCAAAATAGAGATTTCTAATTACGATGGCAGTCTGTCTGCAGATATCCTATTGGACTGGATAAGCGAACTAGATAAATATTTCGAAAATGAGGAAGTCAGGGAGGATAAAAGAGTCAAGTTCGCTGCTACTAAGTTAAAGGGACATGCCCTCTTGTGGTGGGACAATGTCCAAGCAGACAGAAAAAGGTTGAACAAATTGCCCATACGAAAATGGTCAAGAATGGTGGCAAAATTGAAAGGCAGATTTCTGTCGAAAGATTACCAGGTTGAACTATGTCGTCGAGTACATAATTTGAGACAGAAGGGTATGACTGTCAAAGAGTATACAGAAGAGTTTTACCCAGTAAATCTACATGCTGGTTATACGGATGAAACCCCAGAAAAAACAGCGAGGTATGTCAATGGCTTGAGGATGGAAATTCTGGATGAAATCAGTATTCTTTCTCCCTGAAGTATTGAGGAAGCCTTTCAGAGTGCTGTGAAGGCTGAAGAGAAAATCAATCGGAAACAAAATAACAGGAGAGGGAGAGGGAATGGTAGAGGACGAGGACAGTCCTACAGTAGAGGAAGGATCACTGCGAACAGCGAAGAAGGCAGCAATTCTAAAACTTCAGGGACAGAAGAGAAAGGAGACAACACCAGAGGAGGTCGGTCATATCAGCGAGGACGAGGGAATGGCCGCGGAAGAGGGACTAGTGTCCAGTGCTACAAGTGCCATAAATGGGGGCATCAATGCTTTGAATTTCCAGAAGTTGAACAGATAGGTCAGAGGGGAACATTTATGATACAGCCTAAAGAAGCTGAAGCACAACCACGAGAGGTGGAAGACGTGGCGGAAATGGGAGAAGCGTTGATTTTAAATAAAGTGTTGCTAAAACCAACCAAGGAGGTGGCTGAACCAACACAGCGAAAAACACTATTTCGGATAGTCTGTAAATCGCATGGAAAATGCTGTAAAGTGATAATAGACAGCGGGAGCACGGATAACTTGGTTGCCACTGAGATGGTGGAAAAACTAGGGTTGAAAAGGCTGAAGCACCCCACCCCATGCAAGGTGTCGTGGCTACAGAAAGGCCACCAGCTGTTAGTTGATGAACAATGCGAGGTAGAGTTTCACATTGGCAAGTATCATGACACATTGGTCTTTGATATTATGCCAATGGACGTGTGCCATATACTACTTGGAAGACCATGGCAGTATGATCGGAAGGTGACGCACGATGGGAAGACCAATTGCTATAAATTTATGAAGGATGGGGTAAAACACACACTTGTACCCATCAAAGAAGAAGAAACAGCAGAATCAAGTGGAACAAAAGCACTGTTAATTGGAGGAAAACAGTTTGTGAAACAGGTAGAGGAAAATGAAGTTAATTTTGCAGTTGTGAGGAGGATGAAACTAGTGTTACTGAACTTGGAAAAATCAGAACTGCCTAAGGAAATACAGGAACTATTGGAAGAATTCCAAGAAATTGCGGCTGATGAGTTACCTGATAAGTTGCCTCCTAAAAGGAGTATCAGCCATCACATTGAATTTATACCAGGATCAAGCTTGCCAAATAAGGCAGCGTACAGGATGAGTCCGAAGGACAATGAAGAAGTACGCAAACAAGTACAGGAGTTGTTGGATAAGGGACTAATCAGAGAAATCTTGAGCCCCTATTCAGTACCAACTGTACTAGCACCTAAGAAAGGTGGAGAATGGCGAATGTGTACCGATTTTCTGGCTATAAACAAAATCACAATTCGATACAGGTTCCCTTTGCCTAGAATGGACAACATGATGGACTGCCTTAGTGGGGCAGCTTATTTTACGAAAATAGATCTGAAGAGTGGATACCATCAGATCAGGATTAGAGAGGGAGACCAATGGAAAACAACCTTCAAGACCAACAAAGGACTGTACGAATGGTTGGTCATGCCATTTGGATTGAGTAACGCTCCAAGTACTTTCATGAGAATGATGAATGAAATGTTAAAGGAATTTATCGGAAAATTTGTGATAGTCTATCTGGACAATATTTTAATTTTCAGCAGGACGAAAAGAGAACACCTTCAGCATATTCGAAGGGTATTCGAACAGCTACAGCAGAACAAGCTGCTGATCAATTTGAAGAAATGCACTTGCTTATAGAAGGAGCTGATATATCTGGGATTTGTAGTTGCGGAGAACGAGTTAAAGATGGACCCGGAAAAGATTTCAGCAATTATGAGTTGGCCATCACTTAAAAGTTTGTTTGAGGTACGTAGCTTTCACGGTTTAGCAAGTTTTTATCGAAAATTTATTAAGAATTTTAGTGAGATATGCGCACCAATGCTAGAGACTATCAAAAAGGCCAGCCAACCTTTTTGTTGGACCAAGGCGGCGGAAGACAGTTTCCAACTTCTGAAGCGGAAAATAACGGAGAGGCCGATCTTGCGACTATTCGATTTTAGTAAACCTTTTCAGGTTCGTTGCGATGCAAGTGGGACAGCTATTGGCACTGTGCTCAGTCAAGAGGATAGACTAGTGGCGTTTTTTTAGTGAAAAACTAAATGAGAGTCGGCAGAAGTATTCGTCATATGATAAAGAGTTCTATGTAGTAGTCCAAGCTTTAAAACATTGGAGACACTACCTATTAGGCAACGAGTTCGTCTTGTTCTCTGATAATTCAGCATTACAATATGTAACGCAGCAGCACAAATTGAACCATAAGCATGCTAAGTGGGTCGAGTACTTACAGAGCTTTACTTTTGTGCTAAAACACATAAGTGGGCAAGCCAACAAAGTGGCAGATGCTTTAAGCAGAAGAGCCTTGCTCTTACAGGAAAGTGGCATACAGGTGATGGGATTTGAGTATTTGAAGGATTTGTACCAGATGGATGCGGATTTCAAGGAAGCTTTTGAGGCATGCCAAAATCCTGTCTTAAGGAATACAAGCCCATGGCTAGATTTTAATTTACAGGAAGGATTATTATTTCGAGGTGGACAGCTATGTATTCCGGATTGTTCGATGAGGGAAAATTTAGTAAAAGAGAAACACAGTGGCGGTTTAGCAGGACACTTTGGCATCGATAAAACGTTGGAACAGCTAGGAAATTTTTATTACTGGCCAAAGATGAACCGGGATGTACAGAGATATGTAACCAGATGCAAAGTCTGCCAACTGGCGAAAGGACACAGCCATAATACTGGATTATACACACCCCTACCAGTTCCAAGTAGACCGTGGGATTCAGTCAGCATTGATTTTGTCCTAGGATTACCTAGAACACAGCGGGGGTATGATTCAATGATGGTGGTGGTAGACAGGTTCTCCAAAATGGCTCATTTTATTCCTTGCCGGAAAACTAGTGACGCCACGAACGGGGCACACCTATTCTTCACGGAAGTTGTTAGATTACATGGCTTACTGAGAACTATTGTTTCAAACAGGGATGTGAAATTCACAGGACATTTTTGGCACACCCAGTGGAAAATGTTGGGCACGCAATTAAATTTCAATTGTGCGTATCACCCGCAGACTGATGGACAGACAAAGGTGGTGAACAGGAGTTTGGGTAATTTATTACGAAGTTTGACAGGAGAAAATTCACGATTATGGGATCGAGCTCTTGCCCAGGCAGAATTCGCATATAACGATTCGCCCAATCGGAGCACTAGATTTAGCCCATTTCAAATTTTGTGTGGAATGCATCCTCGAGGGGTACACGAACTACGAGATTTTGGATAGCTAGAATGGAGAAGTGCATATGGGGAGGATTTTGCTGCAGCCATGAGTGAACTTCATGAAAAGGTTGAGTTGAGATTACAGGACAGCACGCAGAAATACAAACAACACAGAGACACAAAGTGACGAGAGGTACAGTTTGATGTTGGAGACGAAGTACTTGCGCACCTGCACCGGGAACGGTTTCCTAAAGGTACCTACAATAAGTTAAAATACAAGAAAATCGGTCCATGCAAGATTCTGCGAAAGTTTTCAGCAAACGCGTATGAGATTCAACTGCCACCGGACATAGGCATTTCGCCTATATTCAACATGGCAGACCTGTTCCCATATCATGCCCAGGAGGAAGATGGTAGTACGGTATAGCCAGAACGGGACACCCAGTTAGAGAACAGTCCTTGGAAGAAAGAGTTACCTTCAGCACGGACCCACGAAATTGAAGGGATCCTCAGCACCCAGGTAGCCAAAAGAACGCGCATAAAAGAATATATGCGTTACCTCGTCAAGTGGAAAGGCCATCCAATGGAGGACAGCTCCTGGCTCGACGTGGCGCATATTCAAAAGGCTGGTTACTCGGTGGAGGAGCTCATGGAATGGAGCCATGAGTTCTCTTTTACCCCAGAAGCCTGATGCAGGAGCATCTGGTCAACAGGGTAAAAACAGAGGGAAGGCAGACAAAGTTTCCAAAGAGGACTGGGAACATGGTTTGATGGATGGGCAGTAACACTGCCTTGGCTATTTTTTTCCTTTACTGTTGTCTTTATTTACTTATGTAATGTTTTATTTAATTACCAGAAACAGAGAAAAACAATAATATTATAGTTTACTTTTAATTAGGAACAGTAACAAATTAGGAATAGTTTTATTCTTGCCAAATAGAAACCGAATACGTCAGTTAACAACCAACAGCAGTTATGTAATAAGAACTACCTCTGTAAACAGAACTATAAAAAGAGCAGAATGACTCATTGAGAGGGCTTCGACTTCGTGAAAGTAAGCAGGAAGCAGGGATAATAAAGAAGAAGAATTTCTGAACATTCAAATGATAAATGTACTGTGTTCAATTGTGTGATAGTGCAGTGATGATTCTTTTTAAAGCTAGGTTGTCAACCAGAGCACGCTACAGGCATTGCGGAAGATAGACAATAATATACAAGTGGAAATTTTACAACAAACATACACGCCCGAACCCAGGTATGCTACATAATGGACAGTCAACCATATTCATGAAATTAACATTCCACATTATCAAGATACATTGCTAGAAAAAGTATATTTGCATATAAAAAGAAACCCTGTACAAATTCCATCGTTTACTGTCCAAAACGACCGAGCAACTCAAACCACAGGCGTAGCCATAATATTTACAGTGGAAACAATAAAAGATTACAGCCAAGGTTCGGCACCGAAACAAGACCGAAAGCCATGGAAGACAAGCTCAACCCCAACGACCTAGGACTGCACATAGAACCAACCTCAAGGGTCTGAGAAGCCCATGATAAACAACTGACGAATAGTAAAGAAAAGAACTACCTGAGACTTGCAGATTGTTGAGGACTCGAGGAGGGCCACTGTGCACAGTCCTCCCTGCAAGACAGCGAACATAAGTGTTAGACGGTCGGCATACATGTAGAATAAATCAATATAAACAAAGAAACCTGAACACAGAAGTGAATACGAAGTTGGGTATACCTGTACACGACGCCAACACCTCCATTCGAACCAGAAAGAATACCTGCCCACGAAGGAGCCGAAACGTAAATACCAGAAGGAGGAGTGAATAAGTCATTCTAGCATAGAACACAAGCTTACCAGTAAGGTTTGCGAAGTCATCCTCTGAAAACGTTGTGATCAGGCCACCAGGAACATAACCACCGAGAAATCGTTGCAGAAGAGCACGAATAGACCAAGCGGAATACAATCGCAGACAGTTGAGAATAAGAAGGCAAACTCAGGCATTAGCAGACAGTGAGGAAACAAACCCCAACCAACAAAATCAACCATAAAAATCGCTCGAACAGAAAGACCAACAAGGGTTTCGAACCAAAATAGCTGAAGACGAGCCGAGAACAAATACAGAGACCCTAGCTACATAAAAGAATTCTCGAAACTTACCAACAAACCGAGCAGACGCCATTGACACCAGAAAGGCCGAACATAAACCAACAACATTGTTGAAAACGTAACAGGGCATCGAACGAGTGAGCCAAGCCATTTAGAAAACCCACAAACAGCCACGAAGGTCACGCAGTTGCAGAGCGACAAAATAACACAATAACCGAACAGAGAAAGTGAAATGAGCGCGAAGGGTCGAGAACCAAGGTAAAAGCCCTCAACCCTAGTGAGGTTTTCGAGAAGCCCAGCTGTCGAACGGAGACGAGACGGAGGTACCAACCTTCATTAAACACAAATCCAAAGTACCGATTCCACAGATTGCAGAAATAATCAAGCAATAAATAAACCCATCATAACCCTTGCCATGGTGTAAAACACGTCAACCAGAAGAGCGTTGGGATCACGTGGGCTGGCCCCATCATTTTTCCTGAACTAGGGCGAATAAAAAAAAAGAAAAAAAGCAAAACTAAGCCATAGCAAAACCCGACAACGGGTATGGAGCCGGATTACATTGCCCATTTGAGGAAATTACTCCAGGTAGTTCCAAACATAGGACCACCGAGAGCCTCAGACTAAAACAGTAACCCTATTTATCACTATCCAGGTCTATGCCTGTGAAATCTAAGCAACAATACAGAAAGAAAACTGCATGTTCCAAACAAAAACAAAAAAAATTATAACCGGAGCAATTTATCCTGAGAGCTACAGTAATCCTCTATTGCCTCGACTCAGAACCTTCTTCTCGCATAAGATTGCTTACCCGGAACCAAGCGACCAACATTAACTTGCGGAAACAACTGTTTGGGTGGAAACTTCCACATCGTCGGTCTCATTTCCTTCCTCCTACAAACAGGAACTGAGATTAGCAACCGAGCATAGGAACAAATCGAATTGTACAAAAAAATATACTTATGACAGACAATAGAAGGTACACGTTAACCTGGTGTAGGACCGAACCATCCAAGCGCCAAAGGATGGGTTTAGACTGTGATAAAACCCCACTGGTTGTCATTTGTCCACATAAAGCGCTCACAATGTGAAAGAGAAACTAGAGAGGTGAATCCAACACAAAGGGTAAGGACAAAATGATGAATATCCCCAGTAAGGCGTTGGAATAGTCTCTGCGCTCGAGCTAGGTTGTTGGATAGGAATCCTTCATCCTTAGCCGTCAATGGGGTGGGGAGCCCAAAGGTCACAGACTCCCAAGTCTCACCTGCCATGCCACGTCAATCCGGACAGTGCAATAGTTATTGCAACGCAGTGAACCTTAATGCCAATGGATTTACATTGTAATACTTACGGGTGATAGAACGGAGTAGTAACACAATACGTTTTGCGGGCAGATTAAAAGTACTTGATATAAATGCACCTGGAACTCTAATCACAAGGGTAGATCGGAAACTTAACCCACATCAATGCCAAGGGGGACATGTCAGTCAAACAAGCATACATGTAAAAAAAAAATTATAGTGGATGGATGAACCTTGTGTGAGCCCGAACGGCTATAGTTAAGGTCTGGGTGTTTTTCTTTTATTTTTTATTTTTTAACAGTGTAGTTATGTAGGTTAGGAGTGTTACATCTTTGTTTCCATTATTTCGCAGTCAGTGAGTCATTTCAAATTTAATGCCATTAAAATTCGATGGTAATGGCCAATTGCAAAACCAAAAATTCCACAAGGAGACAATTGATGAATTGATGTTTAACTGCATGACAAATCTTGCCTGATCTGTGGTGGAATTAATGAAAGCAGTTGCAAAAAGGGATTAAGAAACTTCGTTCAACCGATCAAGAACCAAACTTAGAGGTTATGTCCTAACAATGTCACAATATACACATAACGTTCTTCCCCTTTTCGATGATCGTCTCAAGTTTCGGTCAACAACACTGGTCTCTGCACGACCAACGGAGCATACTCCTGCAATTCAGGAGTATTGCAGCGCTTACCCGGCGAGCGGTGTAAGTAGGTGGAACTCTTGGCGGCGGCGGTGGCGGCGATATTAAGGAAGCGAGCAATGGGAGCGATAAAGCGGAAGAGTCAAGCAGCCCTTATCCTCTGACGATGCAAGCTCTATGATTCGCTTCTGTGCACGATTTCGTCAAATGTAGTTGTTCCCTTTTTTTCGAGGAGGGCAAGAGCCTACGCTTGACCTTCAAACATAGAGTTGTTCTTTTCCTTGAATTTTGAATGAAAATAATACATTTGAATGTGCATTTTTTACTATGGATCTGCTTAGCCGGCGCCGAATGGTGATGACTTGGACTTTTCGGAAGTTACAGGCCGTCCAAAACCTTAAAAATCTAATGAATCTACGTCACCGTTCAATGAAATAAGTGGTGGATAAGGGGCCTCGTGAATTATGTCATACCGAGTACCTCGGGGGATTTCACTGGGTCTTGGCTTATGAGAACCTAAACCTACGTCTTGTATTATAAAATTCCACAAGAAAACCGAAACCGGCTTCTTGTATTATAAAATTCCACAAGAAAGTGACCAGGTGGAACCAAAACTTCCGATGGCAGAACTGTCTTTTGCTCCATGTATTTTACGAAGACTTAAACAGCTACGCTCATTTCTGTGAATACATATTTAATACGATAACTATAAATTATATTAATTGAGTCCGATATGATGTCGATGTTGTGGTTATTTGGCTAGTTCAGTAAGCGAAGATTTATTAAACAAGCCATGGATATTTGAATAGTTCTATTTGAGCATAGATATTTGGTTATTTTAATCGTTAAAGCTTTTTCCTTAAGAGATAGGTGTTCATTTATATTAATAAATGAAAGTAGAATTTCAATGTTTATCTTTTTCTCAAAGTCAAAAAGATGTACGAGAAGCATATTTCTATAAACTTTAATTAACAAATTAATTTCTAAAAAAACTAGTAATATATTTTATTATTATTAAATAAGTGTAATATGTCACCTGGTTGTTTTAATCTGTTTTAATGAAAAATGATAATTTTAAATAATAATAATAATTTATAGATAATTTTAAATTTGAAAGCCAACAAAAGTAAAACATTTAAGAGATAGTTATATATTAAAATTGCCGTCTTCCTAAAAAATTAATATTTATTTTTTAGAATTAAATTTTGAGTGTCACTTTTCATTTACCAAAAACAATATAATTGCCAAAAAAATATTTTTTAATTTATTACATTAATATAGTTTTGATAACAATTAATAATTTTTCATTTAAATATGTATAAAAGAAAATACATAAAATAAATGTTCTCTATTTATTTTTTATATTATATAAGAGTGATTTGTTAATTGATTTTCATTTTATAATTAAGAAAATGTTTTTATCTTATTTCAGTGTGTACTAAATTTGATATAAATTTTCAAAATTCATTTTTTCTCTCATATATATATTACATAAATTAAAAATTTAAATTAAGTAAAGTGGTTGAAAAGATAAAGCAATTGACAAACACAAAAAGGAAAGTATTTAGAAATCAAAGTTATTGTTGGTCTTAAAAGGCCTAATGATTAATAGTTAATATTGACATTTTTAAATTTTTATTTTTTGTTTTCCTTAAATTTTGATTGTGTGGTTGCTGTTTCAACTATGTTTTTGATTGCATATATAGATAGATTCACTCAAAAACTTTTTTAGAAAATTCACAATTCAAATTCGTGATTCTAATAAATTTGGACAACTTATAACTAAACCTTTAATAATAAACTAAGACATTATAATACAATAGATTTCATTACTTTAGAAAATTACAAACTAGTTTACTAAATGAAGTTAAAAAATCTAGGCAAAAAGTAAACAAAGTTAGAAAAGCTAGTTAGAAAAGCTCCATATGTCGCAAAAGTGTATTTTTTAAATTAATGTAGAATTAATTACTTTTTATTTGTGATGCAGAAATATTTTTCATTTGTAACATATAATTAGGATTATGTGCAAACAAGTGATTTGAAGAACATACTTTGTTCATGAAAAAAATATTTTTTATATTTGACCCGTTTCATAAAAATTGATTTCATTATAAATTTTATATAAAAATATTATAATATTTATAGTTTTCAAATAGGAAAATCTAAATTAAACAAATAAGCATATCTTCGAAAATGGAACGAGCGAAATATCTCTTTTATGCTTTAACATCAAATTTAGCTTTGGATCAGCTATTGTTTAAATTCAATGCTCGTGAAATTATCACTAGAGATATTAACTACAGTGAGTTCTGTAAATGTCATATTGAATTATTTTTTAATTTTTAATCTATGTTTCTTGGAATTTTTAATTTATTAAAATAAAGTTTAGTTTATTGAGGTAGGGGAATTCTCTGGATTAAAGTAAGAATTTAATTAGAAAGGTTTCAAAAAAGTACTGACTTCCGTAAATGTCATATTGAATTATTTTTTAATTTTTAATCTATGTTTTTTGGAATTTTTAATTTATTAAAATAAAGTTTAGTTTATTGAGGTAGGGGAATTGTTTGGATTAAAGTAGTCAGAATTTAATTAAAAAGGTTTCAAAAAAGTACTGTTTGAATTATGTTTTTGATAATGAAAATAGATTCAGCCTCGTCAAAACCTTGCAATTAGACTAAAAAATTTTCAAAAAAAATTACAATAACAATATTTGAATCATATTTTAATATTTTTATAGTGAAAATGAATTCAAAACCATCCAAAAAACTTCCAAAACATCCGAAATCTTGAAAACTCTAACCTCCATTTAGAAAAATTCCTGCCCTAATTTATCAAAATCTTGGTTATCTTGCATGACTTTCCATGATTTTGAAGGAACTGGTTAGACTATCGATTAAAGGAAACAACTGAACTACCCTAATGGTAGTTTTACCGTAACGAATTTATTATCGCACTACTTTGATTATAGCACATTGCTTCATTTAATTGACTTATAGAAAGACATTGGATAGGAATAAGTTTCAGTGTGGTTAGATTTATGTAATGGGAAGCCTTTTTTCTATGAATATATAAATTAATTAATTAATGATATTAGTTAATTCTTGAGATATTTGGTAATAATATATATATATATATATATTTTATAAAATCATTTTTTATTTTTTTATCATAATTTTGATAAATTTATTTTTAATTTTAAAAATATTTAATTTAATATTATATTTTTCAAAAACATTAGAAATTGTTTTAAAAAAAAAATTTAAAGATCAATGTTTTTAACTAAAAAATTACAATATAATCTACCTTTCAACCCGTATAAAAACAGAAATCTTTTTAAATAAAAATGTTGGGAAACCAATTTAATTATACAAATATATCTTACCTTTTCAGCATTTGAATGTGGCATTGCAGATTTTTTTTAAATGTACGAATAAGATTTCAGCCCATTGGAATATTCTTCGTTGTGATCTCACACACTCTTTTCATCTTGTGCATTACGGACTTAAATAAATATTTTGATAATGATAATGGCACGTGTTAGGTGGGAGACGAATGCTTTCCCATATCGAAATTGTTTTAATCGACAGATTGTTTCATAGATCACGTTGTGTGAGTGAATCGTTTGTGAGAATGAGCCATGTTTATTGTATTGTCTTACCGCGCAACGGAAATTCTCTAACCATAGTGGTAATTTTTTTTTGTGCAGAGATTTTGACGGTGTTTGGTTATGTGGTATGATGTAGGTTCATGATTGATAGGTAAATTTAACATTAGTTTCTGGTTTAGTGGTAGTGGTGTATAATTTGGAGTTCTAATGGTTTACTGTTTCGCAAAATTTGCAGGTGAGACTTTAGAGTTTAAAGCATAATAATTGTTTGTGTAAGTTGATTATTGGATTCTAGTGACAAAAACCCAATGAGTTTTTGAATTCTTTCTATAACTTTAATTTGATAAGTAAGAAGTATTAAATAAATTGTCGATTCAAGTTTAAATGCAATGTGTTAGGAATAAACCAATATTGACTGAACCCAATGTCGAAGGTCACCTTATCTTTGCATTTGTAGAAGTCTTGTGGGCAAGACGTCGATCTCGATTTCGATTTCATATGTTCTAGTTTTAAATTCTCTGTTGACCCTGATTCCATGATTTTCTGTAGCTGTTATAATGAAGATTTCCCGAAATTTATTCAGAAACTTAAATTGGGAGTATAAGGATCCTTGCATTTTCGGAAGGCTCGTGAACAAGGTGGCGTCTCCCGCTACATGTCGTGTTGTTTCGTGTTGTTTGAGATAGTTGAGGGGGGTTGAAGTTCCATTGACATAAACATTTAGCTCGGGAAGAAAATAACTCCGATCTCAGTTGCCCGCGAAGCATAACGATGTGAGAAGTTGATGCATGTTTCTATTTTTGCAGAGTAGTGTATGTGAGTTTTCTCATGCCTTTTACATTCAGTGCATTGTCATAGGAAAAATTGCTTATATTAATTTGTTTTTCAAAACATTGAATTTATTCGAATAAAAGTTATACTTTAAGAAAGATGAGATTAGAGTCTTAGATAGTTTCCAATTAGAGAAACGAAAACATAAAATAATCGATGACAAATTCAAGTTTCAACATTATTGGAGAACTTTTGAGATTGATGTTATCAGTATTATGAGTTTTCAATGGTGGGTTTTTCATTTTTTGGGCTTTTCTAGTCCAAGAAAACCCAAGGTTGAGGTCGAAACCGACTTTGTGGTCGCAAAGTCAACGTGTCTTTGAAAGAATCATAAGGAAAAGGTCTACCTCCAATCTATCTTGCCAAAGAATGAGTTTTGAGTGGTCTTGAAGTTGCAACTAACGTTTAAGTTAGTTGTTTTTTATTTTTGTAATTTTGAAGAATATTGAGTTTGTTTTATTCTTTAGACAATGGGTTCGTATATTTTAACATTTTAATATTATTTTTGTTTTAATTTGTACATAGTTTTTAGATTTGTTATTTTAAATCTTAATATAGAAGGAATAATTATTTTTCTATACAATTACTCTAAATAAATGTTTTATAAAAATAATTTTTTGAATTTGTTTTTTTTTTTATTTAAAAAAAAACCTATTTTCAATTAAATTTATAAAATAATATGTTATCTGAAAAAGAAAAATAATAAATTATAGATATATATGTTTATTT
Source organism: Pinus taeda (assembly GCA_000404065.3). Lineage (NCBI taxonomy): Eukaryota > Viridiplantae > Streptophyta > Pinopsida > Pinales > Pinaceae > Pinus > Pinus taeda. The sequence goes on along the minus strand of APFE030474184.1, from coordinate 221,075 downwards.
TTTGAACTTTTGTAGAAGTAAATAGGAGGTCGGGTTTACTATGAGGTCGGAGGCGACTATTGGCAACACACATTATTATACACACATATTTATTTTATGGCTCCTACTGAAAGTAAATTGGAGGTTGCCCCCCACTATGAGATCGAAGGCTAGCATTGTTGTTTGAATGGTCTCTCTAGACACTCCTCACTATTCACACTCTATAGTTAGGTCTCTCTACACACCCCCCACTACTCACACTGTGCGGCCAATTCAACTCAGAATCTAGATTCACTGCTATTATTATTATTATTATATCTTATAAATGATTTAAATGAGGTTTATGATCAAGTTTATCATGGATCGATATGTTATAAATTTAATATTAATTTTCTTTACAAAAATAAATTGTTGAATTTATTTCTTTATTGATAAAAGAATAAAGTATTTCAGATTATATCTATTAAATAATATGTTATCTGAAAAAAATTATAGGCACGTATGTTGGTTTTGTGAGCCTTTATTGAAGCAAGTCCTAGTTCGCCCTCACTATGAGTTTACACATACCTATAAGTACATTGTGGTTTCAATGGTTTCTCTGGGCACTCCCAACTATTTGCAGTCCCCGACCAAATCGGCTCCAACTAGCATGTAAGGTAGTGTGAGCGGCTAGCATGGAAGGCACTGTGAGCTATGATAAGTTGAACAAAGGTTGCAATATATGTTATATTTAAATATAATTTAATCAAAATAATTCACATACATATTAATGTTGATATTAGGTGAGATTAAAGTGTTATGCTATTTTAGCAGGAAATGAGTAGTAATGGTCAAATTATTTAGCTTCATAGTTTTTATTTTTTATGTTGATATTTCCGAGTAATTATACAGTTTATTAATTGCAAATTGTCTTCTTCGTTTATCCATGTTTTATTTATGTTCTCATACATATTTGGCTTTTAATGGACTATTTTATTTAATATAGACTGAAAATATGATTTTTGGGTCTTGTTTACTAGAATTTATTATTATTATTATTATTATTATTATTATTATTTCCAAATGACTTAAATGAGTTCTACGATCAATTATATCATTGGTTGGTATGTTATGAATTGAAAGCTAAATATCTAGTAAAATTGCTTGTTATTTTACATTCACTTCCTGACATTTAGTGAAAAAATGGTTAATCTAACTTTATTTATTTTTATAAGTATAAATAGAAAAGAAAATATTTTTTGAGTTTGATTTTTCTTTTCTTTTTTTTTCTAAATAATTTTGTTTAAATTTGAAATTTATTTATTTAAATTACAATTTTAGACAAAGGATTGTAAAATATGAAGTATATATATATATATATATATATATATTTCCCTTGGAAAAATCATAATCTTTCATTATGATTGAAAAATTACATGTTGTAGATGCCTCTTGGCATATGCTGTAAACAGTTTTCAAAAAAGGTGCTCAAAAAGATGCATAGATCCTTTCACACCACGCAGGGTGTATGGATTTCAAGAAATAAACATGTAATAGCAAAAATATTTATGTACAGGTGGGAAAATGTCAGACTTTTCGCCCTTTTTTCTTCTCAACCTTTCTCCAAACCCCTTGTGACTCTGTGGGAGTTATGAGTGCTAATGCATTTTCATCCAGAGGTTGTGGATTATCTTTATCAAAATCTGATGTGTCTGATGTGTGTTGGCATTTATTTATGCCCATATCCATTTCTAATCTCCTTGCGAGTGCTGTGACTATATCTTCCTGTGGATTTGTATCTTCTGCAGCTGGTTCTTTATTCATCTGATTGTTCTCATTTGGGTTGGCATAATCCATCTCTTCTTCCTCCTCGTCATCCGGGGGAGGTGGTGGAAATTGCCATCCCTTAGCTTGTTTTTCCATTTTCTTCTTTCTGTGATTGTCTTTTTTGACTGTTGGGCATGTGCTTTGTAGGTGTCCTGTTTGTCTACAGATTCGACATCTGAATGCAGTGCTTTCATAATCTAGTACCTGTGTCCAGCTGCTCTGTCTATGCTTCAGCTGAATTTGGTCTGGCAGGCCTTTGTTGAGGTCTACTTCCACACATATTCGTGCAAAAGTATATATTCTTTCCTCCAATCGCTCAGTGTCCATTTTAATGTAATGCCCAATAGTATTTCCAATTCCAATGAGTACTTGATGATTCCAGAGATGTATTGGGAGGTTGTGTAGCCGCACCCAAACTGCCATCTTAGAGACAACCATTGTGTTTGCATCAAAATCTGGGAACCATGGTGTGATGAAGAGTCCAGTGGATCCCCAGAACAAAGGTCCTTCCTGCATTACTATGTCTCTGTGTATTGTTGATAGAAATTTCACTATAAAAAACCCTTGGAGTAGAGATGTATTTTGTAGTGTGTGGTCCAGTTAGTGAAGATCCAGAGAAAATGATCAGCCGGTTTGGGCCAAAAGTAGTTAAATCCGCATATTATTGCTTGTCTTTCGTATATGGTGCATTGCTCATCTATTTCTGGTGTATCTATGTTGTATTCTGGGGTGTGGTTCAGCTATTCCACAATGTATGGCCTTGCGTCCATACCTGTTTGGTTCGGTGCTGCTCCTTCTATGTTTTTACCTTGTAGGACATTTTTGAAGGAAATGTTGCCTGGTTTTTTCCCGATTGAACCAGTGCCACTTCCTCCCACCCTATCTAGATTTGTGTTATTGTTGGTTGCACCCCCTCTTAACCTCAGATTGAGGATGATTGTTGACAAAGGTGCGATTCTGTATTCCCAAAGGTATTTTGTGTCTTGTAACACCCTGCCCCCTTGTATCAGGTTTTGTGTCCTGATGGGGTAACCCAACCGTTGCATTATAATTTCCTGCATTTTCTCTACAGTATCTGTCTCTTTACCCAAATTAATTTCGATTTTCCTTTTGGGTTTTTACAAAAACTTGGAAACTGTGATCTTACCAGGATTCCAGATCTTGTTTTTGGTAGATCTAACCCTGTGATTTTGTTCTACACCTTGTATTCACATCGGGACATCTTATTCTATGAGTGGACTTCCAGATCTAGCCAGAAAGAGGGTCGATCTACAACAAGAAGGTTTTGATCAAAAAGCCCAAGACTCGATCTGTACTCAATGTCGCAGAGCGATGGATATAATGCCCGATCAAGGCTCAATGGCAGATGGATGTCTAGATCGACATCATAATAATACAGATCAAGATTCTGATAGGCGTAAAACTGGAATATTTCTTTGTACCTTTGGTAGAGTCGGCGATTTTTCGTCTTGAGGGCTCCATTGTTGCTAGAGACAACACTTTCACCAATCATGATCTTGAAGGTAGCTATGGCCTTAGAGCACACTGTCAAATGGTCGATCCGTAAGCATTTCATAAGCTCATCCAACCCGTTTATGCTAATGAGGGGTTTACCAGCTGTCTTCGCCACCTGAGGGAGACCTGTATACAACAAATCTGGCCAAATTCACATATCCATTTTCCTTAAACTCCTTGACTGATGCAGATAACATAGTAACCTTATTCTCAGCGCACTGAAGATGACCAAAGCAGGTCACGCGGATTCAGGCTTCTTGTTTATGGAATCTCCAGAGGATTGGCCGACACGAGTAGGAGCCATTGCTATCGCAGAGATCGAAACCCTTGCTCTTCAGAATCCGATCAGATCTCCTTTGCACTAATCTTTTTCTTATATATATATATATATATAAAATTATATAAAATAATTAAATTGTTTTATACTTTTTAGCTATTTTATCAAATTTATATTCAGAACACATGCAGTGTATTTAATTTTTGGTTTATAGTACATTCTATATTAGGATTTTTTTATTTATTTTACTTTGTTTGTTGACCATGCTTTTTTTTGTACTTTTGGTTTTTGGTACAAATTATTTTAAATTGTGGCAAGTGACTAAATTGTTAAGTTTTATTGATTTTACTCTAAATTGTCCATGATTACAAAACGAGTTAAAATTTTTGTGAGTGTTTTTATTATTTTGACTAAACTTTATAAAAGTAAAAATGATTTATTTGAAAGTCATGTGAATGTGAATTTAAATTTAATTTCAATTTCAATTTAATTTTATTCATATATTTTTAAATTAAGTATTCAAAATATTAGATAATTAATTAAATTCAAAATTTATTATATTTATGATAATTTTTGTAACACCCCTTGTTTTTTACCAAGCTTTATGTAGAACTTAGAATTTTTTTATTTTACTTAACATAGTTGTTAAGAAGTTAATGCTGGAAAAAGCCAGAGCATCATGACATTTTGTTTAAAGAAAGTGAATAGTGTTTAATTAAGGGAAAACTAAATGGAAACAATTAACACAACTCCTTTAACAATTAGAAATAGTCAGTATTGGTGTCCACTTTGCGGTTGGAAAATAGTCTCGAAGCCCAAGATACCAGACTGCTTGCGGCTGGACAATAGTCGCGAAGCCCAAGGTACTAGACTGCGTTAATTCTAGTGACTGTCAAGAGTAGGAAGTGCTTGGAGGGGGACACTGGACGTGATTTCCATGTCCATGGTTTGGTGGAGACCTTCCAGAAGGAATATTATTTGCACAGTACTAAATTAATCATAAATAGATAACTAATCGACTCTGTGCTTATTATTTCGAGTTGGAAACACATATTTAGGTAGGAACAGGTACTTAAGTATATCAGTATTCCTTTCTGCCTTTAAAATAGATAAGCACTACTATGATTATCCTTTTCATATATTTTTCTATAATTAACATAGAATGGTTTATTAAATTTTTCTCCGTCCCAACATTACATTACGGGTAAAGGAAATATAGGGCTACCATTCCTAATCCTGATGGAAATAATAAAGTGTCATTGACAAAAGCAAGAATGATACAAACTCTATTATATGTGTGTGTGTGTAGAACTGGAAATTGTAAATAATTGTTCACAGTAGTGCTAAACCTTAGAATAATACTATCTACATTATAGCAGAGCAGTCTAAAACCAGACCTTGAAGTATAAATTCATTCTAGCCTTGAAACAAGAAATTATGTTCATTAATGTTTTGAGATTATGAGTTTAGTTTCCGAATTCCTTATTATCTACCAAAACATCTGCTATGAAAACAAAGTAAATTAAACATAACGCATTTAACAAAGAAAACCATTAAGAAATATATATGCTAACAAAAATTCCAAACACATGAACGAACTTTAGTAGGAACTCATCGGTTCTTCTAGCTAAACAACTAATACAAATTAATTACTATATATATATATATATATTCAAAATCTAAGAAAAGTAGAAGAACCGTTTCCAGTCTCTACCTTTCTGTAGAAAGGGTCGAGACTCAATGATTCATAACCACAAATATCTATATAAACCTACATTTTGAATGTAAAACAAAGTATCTTAAGTTAGGTAGTGTATGCCATAAAATTCGTTACTATTAAAATTATTACAATAAAAAATAAGGGATTATACATTAAAGTTTCGGGCAGCCAAAAACTATGGATCAAAGAAACATTATAGCTTGTCAATGCCTCATGATATTCAACCATTCGAAGAGGATAGGAGTTGCGGGTTTTAGTGAGGGTTTGGTCATGCCGTGATCCAACAAACCCTCCCACTGTCCAAACTATACAACCCATAATTGAATCTAGTCATTATACAATAGTTAAAACAGAATACCCAAATCGACGATGTTGGAGTGTTAAACAAACCAACCTAGAGGCATAACAGACGACACACTGTTAGGCTATCAGGTACAATTTCCTTCCAAAGGTATTTCGACTCCATTAGCAAGGACAGGTGGTTGACTGTGAGACCCACTAGAGGGTTAGAACTCTGGATTCACAAACCTTCACATTTTTTTATAAACACAATTTACTCTAGCATTACCTGAAGGGAATCATTCTGGTTGAGGAAGCCTTGAAGACCTAACAAAACGACAGAAACGTTAAACCAATATTCCAAACAAATAAATTCTCACATAGTTAATCCATTGATAGGGCGAACTTGGAATTCTCTCGCAAAAGACAATCCTCGTTTGGACACCTTCGCCGAGGGAAGAAACGAGACAACCTTCACTGAGAATCCCTGCAACATTCTTCTATCACTAGGTGCCATTCTTGGTAAAGGAGAAAGATAAGAGAAAAATAAACTAAGGGTTAGCATGAAACCTTACCTTATCACCAAAAGTTCACCTAAAGATGATGATTCTTTAAGCTTCGAGCCAACGGTTTCCCCGTCATGGCCGAAAAGGTTAGCAGATAAAACCTTCATACACATTACCATTCACAACTAGTTGCAAAGCTTCGAACAATTAGTGCCATGAGTAGAATGAAAGCAATACCTAGCTGATAAGCATTAAAAGGTTAGGGTTATCAAGTGAAAGGCTTAAAGCTGTTGGATCCACCTATCATGGATCCGGAGGTGAATGGGTTTGCATTCAATGCACAACCCCTCTGGTAGGAGGCTAGTCCTCGACATGAATATGAAACCCCAAGTGACCGACGGGAGAGCCATCACAACTCTCAAGATGATGACAGGCAGAGTCAAGCCCTTGTGGATTGTAAGAAAATCGTACCAGATAAATCCGAGTGACATTATTCCAACTCCTCAATAACCTCAATCATGTCTATGTCCATAATATAGTTTAAACATATAAGAATCAGTGTTAATATATGGTTTGGGGTAATAATGGTTTATATGTGTTGATTCAAAGTTTTTTTTTTTTTTGTTAGTAGGATGTGGTACTATATATATATATTATATATATATATATATAATAATATATTTCGATCAAATGTTGTATTCCTTAATGGTTTACATAATACTAAAAATACTTTAATATCAAATTTTATTGTTTTTATATATAGAAATAGAGTATTGGATTATTATATTTAAAGTTGTTTTATATTTTTTATTTAAAATTCCATGGATGTTAAAATTGTTTATTCAACTAGTATTCTTGAACATCATTGCTATGGGTGTCATTTATCTTGGATTTAACAAAATGTGATTAAACATGAAAAATTGCAATAATTTTATAGATAATAATACATTTCTTGTATATATATATAGTAGTTTATATTGTATTATTTTTCTTACTTATATATTATTATTATTTAGTGATGTACAGTTAGAAATATATTATTATTTTTATTACTGGTATTTGTAAATCATGATGCATTGTTTGATATTCATTGAACATATGTTATAGGAAAAAAAAAAGGAAAGGAAAATTGATTTGATTAATAAATGCATTGTTTGATATTCAATGAACAGATGTTATATGGAAAATAAAGGGAAAGGAAGATTGATTTGATTAATAAAAATATAGAGTCATGGATACAAATTGATAATATAAATGATTATATCTAAGTCTTTGATATAATTAGATCATGCATTAGTTTAATGCCTTCATAATGTTTATGATGGAACTTTGAAATATATATATTTAGGATATGATAAAGTACTTGCCATATTAGCAGAGAAATATTTAACTCTGCATTTGCTTTTTATTTTATTGCTATGTGTTTGTAATGATTAGGATGCTCTAGACATTTGTACAAATTCTAATTTTCTCTCAATTGCAAAGTGTTGAATACTTTTATCTAGACAGGGCACTATCCCGACCTTGACATATCTTTTAGAAATTTTAAATGAACTTTATTATTGTCCATTAAATTGGTATTAACTTACATGTTATTTATGTCTAGGTGGCAAGCTAAATAAAAATAAATAAATGAATTATTGAATAATATTAATTTGTTTATGTGGCAATTATGTTTTTTTTTCAAAACAAGTGGAAAGCAATAAAAAGACAAATGGGAACTAGAAGGAATTAAAGAATCTTACAACCTTTGTTATTTTTAATTGTGGTGTTTAATAGTATTTGATGTCTAAACACTTAAAGACAATTGTAAGGGTTTTCAAATACTTTTAGATACTTAGATTTACTTTTTTGACCAATTGACGTTTGGTATGATTTGAAGTACAATTTCTAATATTTAACTTGATGATATACTGGATTCAGGTGATGTCTACTATTTTGGGTGGATTCTGTTATAGAACAATGCTATGCAATTGTGAATGATTTCGAGTCATCAAATGTGTAGTTTTGGAATTGTTAAAGTAGTTGCAACAAATTATAAAAGAGGATGAGAATGATAATCTAAAATCACATTCTGCAAATAAAATAGAGAAGAGGAAAACCAATGAGTGATTCAAATGCAATTTCTATGGTAGGTGGATTAGTTGAAGTTTTAATTGCCTCAAATGTTTACATTGTTGCATGCAATATATTTTTTCAAATCGAGAGAAAAATGACTGAATTTCAAAGGCCAATATGGATTTTTTTTTTGTGTGATTTAGATGATATATTTGTTGATTCACTATCTCTCAAGTGACAAATATTTTTCACAAATTGTAATGCTAAAATAAACAAATATTAAATGCACCCCTAAATCTCATAGTAGTTTTTGTTGTGTATGTCTACTTGGAATCTAAATTCCAAGATGAGTTGCTATGGAAGCTTAAATTACTTCATTTATAGACAATTTTGGTGCAATATGTTTTGCTCAAATTAACACATTTACTAAAACACATATGCAATTTAATGAGGCTATATAACTATAATTAATATTGAGTGATGGTTTTTATTTGCAATTTCTGTAGTCATGTGTGGCTAGAATGTTATTTACTAATTATGACGTAGTATATAATTCTTTCAATGGCTAGACAACACTATGATACAAAGTTAGTCTACCCACCTTGGTTTGCAATTTAATGTAGTTATAATACTATGATTACAATCGGGCAATGATTTTTTATTTGTACTTTCTTTAGTCCTATGTCACTACAATGTTCTTTATTGCTTATGACATAGTAGGCAATGCTTTCAATGTATACTAAACAACACGTTACAAAATAACATTACCCATTTTTTGGTCATTGTTACTTGCAGAAAATAGATTAAACACAGACACACACACGTGCACACACACACATTTATATTTTCTAGGGTAGCATTCAATGCATTGTTAATTTGTCTTTGTAGGCCCAAGTGCTATGTAAATTTCATAAATTCATGGCTACGGTGCTATTAATATTGTCGTGCCTTGCATACATTGTTGGTGATTCTTGTGTAGTATTATTCTAAATATGTCAATATTTTAATGATCAACGTGTGATCATGAATACATTTCAGCTATGTATAGGCTATGCGTGGACACAAAGTATATATAGCTAATGTAATTAATTTTATTGTGTCATAAATCATAGAGAGGAAATTTAGGTAAAATAATTATAAATGATATATATATATATATATATATATTATATATATATATATATCAATATAATTAGAATTTTTATGGAAAAAAAAGTTTCATAGATATTCATCGAAAAAAGAACAATGTGTGGTGTGTTTTATTCAGCAAAACACATACAATTTTGATTTGGTGCTTCTTGATACATAAAAATATCAGATATTAGTTTTTCTAGTTTTCACCTTTTCCATTAACTTCATGCATTATTTTTTGTCTACCAATTATGCCTGGGTTTTGTTCTTGCATATGCCCACACTAGCTATGAGAATTTATCCATCTGTTACAATGAGAATATGTTAAAAAACCATGATGTTCAGCAAACAATTGGATCTCTATCCATTTGCATCAAGTCATAAAAAAACAAATATTGCATTATTATAGGAAACTAAATACTTTACATTTTATTTCATTATATAATGTCTTTATAATGCAATAATAGGTTAGTGACTTAGACATGATGCAATTTGTAATACCCCTGTTATGATTAAAACAATTGTCATTTTCTTGGTTTACTATTGTTTTTAGTTGCTGGAAAATCGTGGAAGAAGAGACACTGGAGTAAATGATGCTTGCCTAAATCTGAGAGGAACCATACTCAAATTAAATTTCTTAAATTAAAATATATAGATAGATATTGCATACTGGGTGGGACATAAATACCGAGAAAAGTAGGTTTTTTTTTAGGAAAAAGGCAAAAAAAACTTTCTTAAATTAAAATATATAGATAGATATTGCATACTGGGTGGGACATAAATACCGAGAAAAGTAGGTTTTTTTTTAAGGAAATAGGCAAAAAAAACCTAAAAGCCTAGGTAAAGGGGATACAGATTCCCAGAAGGCAGGACACTACCGAGGAATGTTTTGAAAATATAAATGTTAAATAGACATTATCAAGGCTGGCTCAGTAGGGCTTACTAAAGCTTGGCAAGATTGTAATAACTCGAGGGAATCAGAGGTGATTCAAGGTTGAGTGAAAGATTGTAATAACTCGAGGGAATCAGAGGTGATTCAAGGTTGAGTGAATTAGTGTTGCAAACCACATATTTTGTAGATTTAGACTGCTAGGTTGAGGTTATTATACTTCGCTTAATTTAAATGGTTGGCAGTAATCATACTATTTGTTACTGATTGTGTTCGTTAAATTGTAGTTGATATTAGTAACTATCAAATTCTCGTACTTAAGTGTGGATGTAGTAATAGATTTGCATATGAATTATGATGAGCCAAAAAGCTACATTTTCATTTTTGCATATATATATAGTTTAACTAATTATGTTACTGGGGGGTCATTTTAAAATGTAGAATTTATGAATGATACATTAGCCATTAGAATTTTCAGTGAGGAAAAGAAAGAAAATACATGTCATTATCCATAGGAATCCATCACACGGAAATTTAGATATAAAAGCAGTGAATCACAGAATCATCTCCTAGAATACATTAATTTTCTTTTATTAATGCAGGCAATAGTTAAATTTATTTACATCAAACATGAAGAAAAGAACAATAGAAGAGTATAGGTGAGAGTTTCGTAGCAAACTGAATGAGAGCTCCTGCATGTCGCTCTTGTCGGTAGTGAGGGATAGATTATAGAAAAATATGCATTTTGTGTGAATGTATAAATCCCTATCATAGCGAGGGTAGCTCAATAATTTCAATAAACAGATTTGTCTATGTTGCATAGGATATTATGTAAGTAAATAACTTACAATAAAAGTGTTATTCTAAATACCATAAAATGAAAATACTTCCACACAGTCTAATTTTAATAATCATTTTATAACTTAAGGAGCCAATACTGGTATTTCTTTCCTAATTATATTAAAAGTGAGCCTGCATAATCAGAATTTAAATCTGGCTATGAGAGTGCCATCAAAACAAAATAGGAAGAGCATTCAACATTTACTGTAGCCACAAAAATATAATTACAATGTGGCATGGCATTCAAATAAATACACAGATAAGAGAATTCAAGTTTTCTTTCAGCAACCAGAAACCAGGCTAATTTTCATCAAGCATAAATTGTATGTGTTAACTAGAAAATGGTTGCATGGATCAAATAAAAACACTGAAGGAAAATATCCCTGAGAAATCACATGTGAAACAAAACAATAAATCTAGAATGAGGCAACACGTATACGTTCGAAACAATAGTACTTAGGCGACGGAAAAATGTTGTTATAACAATAGTAGTAACGCCTCTAGGTCTTGGTTTAACGCACATGCAGGCGACAACAAGTACCCACATAAAATTGTAGAAAGGCACTCCGAGGCCTACACATGAACCCTAGCCGGTTTAAAATGTACAAACACAATCATGTATAAAACTTAAGAACACGAACTCCTACCCTATGGCGAACCCAACAGAATAGAAAGAATTTAGAACTTGATTCAACAAATGCTGGAAAGCACCTGGATAAGAACCAATTGATAGTTAGAATATGGGAACGACAGTCGTCCTCGGTGGCTAGATGAACCAGAAACCAATGCAACTTGTACCTGTAAGTTTCAGAAATAGAAAAGTTAAACCCAGTTAAAAAAAAAGAAATATTATTACCTCGATATACATATATTAGAGTGAGGTTGATGCAAGATAAATCTAGGCAAAAGAGGATCCAAACTCATTTAATTCATAGTGTACTAAAATAGTTCAAATATCTTAAAAGGACTAATGATAGTAACCCAGCTACTGGATACTAAAACCTGATGTTGAGGAAGAAGGTTTTCTACGGGCATATTGAGCTTTTCCTGGTTCCTTTGTCAAATCTTGGCTTTCCTCCTGCATAGTAAGCAAAAGAAGAAAAAATTTAGACTGTTGGTAGCTAAAGTTCACTAGTAGATAAAATGGAAACAAGAAACTTAACATTACCTGAACTGGAGGTGAGACATTGCTGCAGGTGACGAGTCGTTGGTGATCTGCATGCATAGAGAATAAGATTAGCAAGACTTTTCCTCCACCACCGAAAAAGAAAGGCCTCTCACATCGCCATGATTTTAGTGGTAATCCAACTATGAAACTCTCAAATGTGAGATCATACAGGAGATAGGGAAGCCGGGATACATGGAAAAGCATCAAGACCATGCTCCCAAAGTGTTCACATTCAAAAGTCGAGCGATGCAAGGTTGGGGTCTCACTCTGGGTGTTCAAGGTTTGAGCTTTGGAAGGGACTCCAGTGGAGTCAAACCCTTCTCTACAGAAAGTTGAACGGTGAAGGAGTAGAGATGCATTAAGGAGAGATAGTGTTTGGTGAGAGGTTAGATTTCTACTATAGTGGAGATAGCCATTGATGAAACCCCAGAAAATACATACCATTGATATCACATCGAGGAAATAAACACAGAAATCCGAGCCCCAAGTGCACTATCACATGGGCTAGGGTGAAATGGAAATTGCCTAAGGGAGGAAACCCTGGAGGTAGGATGGATGTTACGTGCAGACGAGGTCAAGAAGGAGCTCTAAACGGTAGCATTGAAGTCACAGTGGGGGCAGGTGGAAATAAAGTCACAAGGTGGGTATGATATCAAGTCACCCAAATATCTAAGTACACACCTGGAAGTATAACGCAAAAAACACTGATCAATAAATTCAAAGACACCATGACGCTTCTTGTGTCATGGGTGAATACATCCCCTCTTCCAAGCATGACAGGGGATTGAGAATCTACACTTAATCATGTCGTATTATATAGCTAGGAATTGTGAAAGTATAAACCATAGGTTCCGTTAACCTTCATATGATGTGTGTGATCCTTAGCGCATATAAATAAATATTATACATAGTTGGAAGGTAGGAAATAATTACATGCTCAAGGTAATAACAGTCACATTATGAAGTGTATATATATATATAACTGAGTAGAAGGGAATAACAAGAACTTATTTATTTATCTTTACCATACCTGATAACATATTCTAAAGGTTATAGAAAAAAAAAAATTTAAAAATTGTGAGGGTAATTGGCTTCATTACACAATTGATAGCTTTATAGTAATAAGCATTTGAACATGTTTATTATTTCAATAAGGTTATGAATATGATAATTGGTTTAAATAGTTTTATGATTGTTATCTTGAATTAGAGTGGTTTATTATAAAAATATATATTGGAATTTGTTTTTAAGTTAATAATTGGATTCTATTTGATTTATACATTTAGAAATGAATTTACAGTAATTTTGAAAAACAAATTACAAAATTTTGCAAATTAAATATTGTGTTTTGAAATTTGTTAAAAATATAATACTTCTTTTGTTACTATTATTTTAAATTGCATAAATGTGTCTATTTTTAAATTATGTTTCAATTTCAAAAGAATGCAACCTTCAAGTTTTCTTATCACCATTTCATCTACTCTTATGTCATAGTGCTAGGTACTCATTTTCAGAGTATTGTGAAACATAAAAACAAGAAGAGAAGACGTTCACAAAGATAATGCAAACACAATAATATATGAGGTCTAAAAATTCACTAGTATCATATGTGTTGATTGAACATTAAATACAATCCATCCTCTTAATACTATAAATCATTGTCACATTTGGACGATTTATCAATTTGTCTCAATATACTTTATGGCAATGAAGAATAATTTTGAGATGAAAGGATTAAAATTGCAAGATATTTCATCACATCTTATTTAGATTCAACCTACATATAGTAGATAATTTCTTCTATTATCGTGGTGGTTGATTATTTGACTCATTTATTTTTCTTCTTCACTTTTTCTATAGTTAAAGGGAAATACGACATGGAATTGTAAACCACTTTTGACATTTCTTATCTCATATACATGATGCTTATTTGCATTGATTGCATACATAATTGACTCATGAATACCTTCAGGATATTCATTATGTTAATGATATTCAAATGTACTTGAAACAATTGTGTATGTGTTCTTCTATTTGTGCTCGATCTACGTTTATCTTATGGGGGGACGCATTTTGTATAAAACGGTTCTCCAAGTGGTTGTTAGTTCCAGTCAATGTTTTTCTATTTACAAATGGCCAAGCATATCTACGGTTTAGTTCGTGCACTCATGACTATCGATATAATATTTTCCTATGTAACCAAAATCGTGGAAATGAACATTTTGAACCACTATTGCTATATAACAAAGTATAAAGTGTAGCTTCAATGAATAGAATGATTGGCCCATGCATTTCCCCATACTGATTCTCACATGGATAGTTTGACATATTGTCAATTGAGAAAATATTATTTGAAGAAGGCTTCATGATATATCGAAAAAATTCTAGGCTGTCATGACTCTTTGCTTGACTCTATTTGCACGCTGCCACCATAATTTGATATGTCTAATATTAGAAAAAACATTACACAAACTTTTCACAATTGTTTCATTTGTAATGGTGATAGCGTTATCAATTTCTTACAAAAAAAGCCGAGTGCTAAAAACATTGAACAAGAGCAATGTATCAATGATTGGCAAGCTTCTATCATAAATTTGTCAATTCCATATGCATATGGACATATAGAGGGAAAAGGTTTCTTAATACAATGGATATGTGAACTCCTTGACATTAACATTTATATCTGGAATATAGAAACAAAATATATTTGCTTGATATTCTATCATAAAAAATGTGCTTCAAAATCTTGTACCCTATGCATGTACCAATATCTATAACACATGCACATTTCCATGCAATTATGGAAATTAAGAAGGTTGAGAATATTAGTGACATTGACAAGTCACCACAAATGCGTGAAGGAATCTTAGAAAGAGATAATTGGAAGGCGAACTCAAGTGTACCTTGTATATATATATATTGCTAGTAAATGATTGAGGTTTACTAGATGTTCTACTCAATTAAAGCATTTGGCAATTGACAACAAAGAAAAAATAATTGTTGTAGTATCAAAGGATTCCACATAATCAAATAATGACAATAATCATTTTTTAATGCAGACACGAAATAACAGAGAACTCTCTACTTATTTTTCAATTCTTATAGTAAGTGGTACACTCACTTTGTTAGGTCCCTATACTACTAGTGTAACCCCTTATTGTTATTAGTACAACCCCTTTATTATATTGTTGTACCCATGTAGTCCCCATATTCTTATTAGTGTGCCCCATAGAAGCCCACCATTGTTATTATTGTTCCCTTATATTATCATTGTTATGTCGGCTATGATTATATTATGACCCCTTAGACTCCTATATATAGAAAGGAGGTATTGTTATTTGTATCATCCAAGAATTGTTCATTTGTGTAATGTAAAGGAGGTTGTCCCCTTGAAGAGGCTGAATTCTAAGGCGTTTATCCCTCTTTTTATATTTTTGTGAGTTTGTTTCATAACATTTGGTATGAGAGGCTTTGGATTCTAGGGTTTCGCTGCTCCAAATAGGCTGTCATGGAATGTTCTATATAACATTTTTTCTCCGACGTTTCAGAAGCCTAAAAAGAACCCGTTTGAGGCCACATCTCGTTGAACCCTGGGCCTGAATTTCTGCTCTTATATCAGTATATTTTCATATATATGATGTGTGTTAGGTAGGGTCTTTGTAAGCTCTAGAATTCCATCTCAAATAGGTCATCGTCGAATTGTGACTATAATTATTTTTCTACAACGTTTCAGACTTTAAAATGAAAACCCATTTGAGCCAAAAGCTTGGCGAATGGCGAGCTTGAATTTCAGATCTTGTTTCACTATATTTTCAGAGATACATTCCAGGACATTTAGGGTTTCTGCAGGCTCCTGAATTACATGCAAAACAGGTCCTAAGGTTGAAAAATTTACATGTGGCACATCGTACAAGTTCACTCTACTGAATTAGTCTATAATCAGTTCATTGTGGGAGATTTGACATAACTCTTCCTTGCAGAACCCAATCTTGATTAGACTTGTGGGGTTAGAAAGAGGACTCAGAGGGCTACTATAGGACACAATTTTAGAACTTGGAGATCTGAAATTACAAAGTTACAGTCATTTCAAGATTGAGCTCCTAAAATTAAGAAAAGGAAATATGAGAAAGTTTGATGGAAGGGATCCGTTAAATTGGATACTATAGATGGAGAAATATATCTATTTACATGAGGTGAAATTGTTACAAAAGGTATGTATTGCATCTTTATATTTACAACCAAATCAAATTTTATGGTATGAAGGGATTTTTTCTTGCAAACCACTTCTCACGTGGTCAATTTTCATGGGGGAAATAATAGAACATTATGAGGATATAAAGAGAAACACCTTCTTTTTCCAATTGATAAATCTCAAACAAAAGGGTTCAATGGTAGAGCACAATGAGGACTTTAAAAAATTGAATATAAGGGTATATGATATTCCGGAGAAGAAAAGGATCAAAATATTCATAGGGACTTTAAAGGATAACATTATTCAACATGAGGTTTGTCTTTGGGAACCTGATCCATTTTAGAAGGAATTCAGGTTGGCAAGAAAAATTTAAAGCGAAATTATGGAAACAAGGAATCCAACCACTCATGACTATAATTATGGAAGTGTTTTTTCTCCTAGCCCTCGACAAACTACAATATTTACACCACAATAATTGGGAGAAAAAAGAGAAAAAGGGCTTTGTTACAATTGCGATAGGAAATACATTAAAGGTCATAAGTTTGTTGATAAGAAATTATTTTACATAGATTATGAAGAGGAGGAAGAAAAAGATTAAGAAACATCAAAATAAGAGGATATACGCCAAGAACCAACCCCAGAAAAAGAAGAAATGAATCTGACCATATCTTGTAAAGCATTGGCAAGAATTACCACTCTTGAAACTCTCAAGATAGAAGGAAATATGAAGAAGAAAAAGGTTCAAGAAGTGAAATATCACATCGAGAAAGAAGAAATGAATCTGACCATATCTTGTAATGCATTCGTTGGAATAACGACTCCTCAAACTATCAATATAGAAGGACATATCAAGAACAAAAATGTTCAAGAAGTGAAAGATCACATCGAGCATCAAGAAATGAATCCGACCATATCTTGTAATGCATTGGAAGAAATTACTAGTCCTCAAACTCTCAAGATAGAAGCACATATCAAGAAGAAAAAGATTCAAGTAGTGAAGGATCACAATGAGCATCAACAACAATTTATCCAACTTTTAAAGGATAACACCACTTTCGTGTAGAATCAAATGAAAAAATAGGAAAATCAACATCGCAGTGAAAGAAATTTTGATGTAGGTGATTAGGTATTTTTATGGCTACGTCTCAAGCAAGTTATTTATGAGGAGGAAATTTTGGCAATACTACACATACTTAAGAAATGGCGATGTTACCTAATGGGAAGACACTTCAAGGAAAAGATGCATCATGATAGTCTTAAATACCTTTTAGAACAAAGATTATCTTTAGAAGAATAGAAAAATGGCACAGGAATGTTGGGTTATGACTTTAAAATCATCTACAAAAAAGGGAAGCAAAATGTTATTGTTGATGCACTCTGAAGAAATGATGAGGATGTGGAAGCATTATTTTGTGCTATTTCTATTATCCAAGCATATTGGATAAACGAAGCAAGGGATAAATGGAAGGAGGATGAAGAAGTGTGGCCACTCATTCAAAAATTGCATGAGATCCCAGTTCAAACGATATTGCTATAACTTGACGAGGAAGGAAAAATCATATTGGAACATGGAGTAGTTAAAGAAACAAGAACCCGAGAGCTACGAAATCGATGAAATTCAAAGTATTTGATCAAGTGGAAGAACTTACCCATTCAAGATTCCATACGGGAGGACAAGCATTTTATAGAGAAGCATAAAGAACTACTAAAGCGTTGAGGACAACACTTTTTGAAGGAGAGAGGCATGTTAGGTCCCTATACTACTAGTGTAACCCCTTATTTTTATTAGTACAACCCCCTTATTATATTTTTGTGCCCATTTAGTCCCCATATTATTATTATTGTGCCCCATAGAAGCCCACTATTGTTATTATTGTACCCTTATATTATTATTTTTAGGTCGGATCTCATTATATTATGACCCCTTAAACTCCTATATATAGAAAGGAGGTATTTTCATTTGTATCATCGAAGAATTGTTCATTTGTGTAATGTAAAGCAGGTTGCCCCCTCAAAGAGGATGAATTCTAAGGTGTTTAACTCTCTTTTTTATCTTTTTAGTGAGCTGGTTTCATAACATACTTACGTCGATTGAAATTTACAACATGAGCATAGGGTTCTGTAATACAAGAAGCACAGAAGAAATATGTAAAGTAAACTAAAGCAATTGAGGCATATTTGAAATCAATACAAGGCACATCTTCATATTAATGTTCCATTTGTGATAGATTGTCCTCTGGAAACAACATGCAATCTATTAACAAGAACATAGTATCTACTATTTTCTATATGACATCTGCTTAAAACTTCAAAACCATTAAAATCAATGAACAAAAATGAAAATCTTGTAATAATTCAATACTTAATGAAAAACTCCCTACATTTGCATTGCCTATCTATATTCGACGAAATGAACAATTGATGGTCGTTTCACAATTGACATATTTGGAAGAGAGGTTAGTGGAACCAAGGATGAATTTTGAACAAATAAGAAAACTTGGCTACAAAATCTGACAACTTGGATTAACAGGAACAATCATAATTTTTCCTTCCAGACTAGATAAAATTTAGAGAGCATTTCCTAGAGATATTGATGAAAATATGACAATGGGAATTATACTAAAAGGAAATTTGGAATACAAAAATTCATATTTTTCTGGATATGTTCGACCCAAGAAACTGATGTGTGCATTACATGACTTGTTAAACACATTTCTATACAAGATCGAAAAATTAGTAATCAACTATGAATGGAAAAAATGTTTTGATTAAAGTAGACAAGATCATTAGAATGATAGTTCAGAAATGAAGGAACTAGACTCACCAAATGTAAATGGTATAGAGAAAGAAACTAAAACACTTGTACATGGTTATTTAGAGGCCCACCTTATCCATGATCTTGATACAAGAATAATACATATTACACCTTATGAATGGTTTCATCCCCTAGGAATTTTTCATGACAAATTCTTTGATGAACTAAAATTTCTGACATGATTCTTTGAATCAAGTTTCCATAATGATGTTATCAACCGCTTTTTGTATCAAAAAGTTTCACAATGGGAAATTTTGCACATGTGTGGTGACATTTCAGCCTATGTTACAAGCATATTTCTTAAAGAAATTCATATTTTGATAAAACTAGGTTTCTAACTCACCTTGTATTTCTATTTGCAAATGTTGACACCTAATCTTCATGATTGGGGGAATTTGTGTAAATAAATTAATTAGGAATGTGAACAGCCATCGGGAGATGAGCTGAACAATCACTCTTGTTGTATATAACAATAACCTACCTATGGAATAATAGACGAATCAGTTTTACTGCCTTTGGAGAGTTACTGCCTAGCCTGACATGGTATCAGAGCCAGTTCTTAAAATAGTTGTAACTCCCTTCATTTCTGGTGTTGTCCTCTGTCATTCTGACCTGAGCTCAAATGCCTCTGTCATTCTGCCACACTTGCGCTGCCCTGAATTCACTCAGAATCCAAAACTGTTCCATATTCCTGTGCCTCTGGGCTCTCTCCATTAATGCATCTGTCCACTGAGCGCTGTCCGGTGGATACTCTGCCTTCTTGCAAAGTTATTGAATTCAATTGAGAGGTATTCATTTTTCAAATTTTTTTTCTTCATTGAAGGATGCTCTCGAGCTGCAGTCAAAAGCGATTCAAACCTAATATATGGTATTTGAAACGCTGTATTAAGAATGTATTTGTAACATTGTGTGCGATTGAAACTTTTAAGTTTTGAAACACTGTATTAAGAAACGTTGTATGGTATCTGCGTTTTTATTTTATTGGTGAATGCATCAAGTTGTGACATCGTCACTGTGTTGGAGTCTCTATGGTATGATTATGGTATATACTCCTGGTTATCTCCCTCCACATACCCGATTATATATTATACCACTAGATTGTGGCCTTCCAAACCGCCATACCTCGCTCCGACTTACATCACTTCCATACACCCCTTATACAGTCAGTCCTCAATGATATGATCATTGAAAATCACATGGTTATTTGTTTCAAATCCTTAATGTAAGATCTCATTTGTTAAGGAGTATGGCTTCATGGTCCCACGATTGGTCCCGTTTCATTACAAATGGATTCCTCGCCCAACACACCTACAATAATAAACCAATGACAATGTTCTAGGAATTATTCGGCTCCGGAATATATGGGCTATAACCTTCGGTTAATGTTGGGATGAATACCGAGACCCGTATCAATGAACTGAGGAGTGGATTTTAAGATCAGGTGGCCTATGAGCCTATTACTTTCCTTTCTGTGGAGTTTTATGGTCCCTTATATCTCCCTTTTCGCTTTGCCGATGTGCCTACGGCACCTCTGTCCACGACCCACAACTGCAAGGATATGATCATCAATGTTTTGTCTGGTATCAAAGCATTGTTTTTGCCTGGTATCAAAGCGCTATTTTTTTCATTCAAATCATTTGAATGGTGACATGGTATTGTGGATAGTTTTTGGTGTCAAGTGCCAAAGCGTTGTTTTTTTTCATTCAAATCATTTGAATGGTAATGTTATCCTACTGCGTCCTAAAGTTAGAGCATTAAAATGATTGAAGTGATATGTACATAATGTTTCAATGAAATGCTGATATCAAACATTGGAAGGATTTGAAGAAACATAATGCATAAAGTATTTTTTTCTATCAGCAACAGTAATTTTTTACAGAATGCATTCAATCATCTCTATCCTAGGAATAGTTCTCACTGGCAAGGAGAATTATCCTGATTGGCCTAGGTTGATACAACACACCCTCATCTTCAATGAGCTGTGGAAAGGAGTGTGTGTCGGAGAAGGAGACAGTGACCCAGAAAAGCCCACCTCAGACAAAGAGCTTGCCATTTGGGAAAAAAAGAACAACAAAGCTTATGCATTAATCACAGCATCTATAAATAAAGAGGTGAGTCGCCACATTTCATCATATTCAGCTGCCTTTGAAGCTTTACAAAAGGTGAAATAACTCTATGACTCACATTCTGCACTTGAAGTCGTCCAACTCATGATTAAACTCTTCACTCTTGAACTGCAAAATAATGATCCTCTTGCTCTTGCATCTGAAATAAAGTCTATAATGCATGATATCAAATCCACTAAGGTTGAGTTGGATATCCTCTTATCGCTTTTCCCAAGGCACTTTATCCTACTTACTCCAATTATCTTGAGTCATTGCAAGCAAATGAAAATCTCAAAGATATAACCTTTGACTCTCTTGTGAAAAAGTTTGTTGAAAGAGAGAAAGCCTTTGGAAAGAAGACAACCCCTAAATCGTCTGAAGAGACTGTGTGCCTTGCTCATAAAGAAAAGCATCCTGCTCAAGATTCTACAAGAGGAAGAGGTGGACGAAGAGGAAGAGGAAGATATTTCAGAGGCAAGGGGGGCAGACATTCTCAAGGAGAAAAGGCATATTTACATTGTATTCATTGCAAAAGAAATGGATCAAATGATGCCTCTACATGCAAGCTACCATGGGACAAAATTGAGCAGAAAAGAAACCAACAGAAAGGTAAAACTAATGATACAGAAAAAGCTAAAGCACCTGAATCCACTCACTATGTTGAGGCACAATGTAACATTGGAGTAAATGAAGACTTGTTTAGTGCTTCACTTGCTTCATGGAAAAATGATTGGTTGCTTGATTCAAGAGAAACCTGCAACATGTCTCATAGAAAATATTGTTTTGAAGATTTCACTGACAATGTTGATGGAGCAGTATACTTTGCAGATCAATAAAAAATCAAGCCATCAGGGCTTGGCACAATCGGGCTTAAATTGTCTGGTCTTCTAGACTTTCTTCTGGATCATGTTCTATATCTCCCACAGCTCAAGAGAAACTTGTTGTCCTTGGTCCACATCTGCCAGCAAGGTAACTTCATTCATATGTTTGATGGCAAGCTTGAGGTAAGAAAAGCATCTGACCACTCACTTGTCATGAGGGGAATAAAAGAAGAAAGGCTTCTCAAACTGCAAGGAACATCTGCTCATGCACAACATTTCTCATATATTACTCATCATGAAGAAGGTACACTTCCATCAAGTTTATTATGGCATGCTAGATTTGGACATTTAAACTATGACAGTCTCCGTTTATTGAAGAAAAATGGTGTGGTTGGTTTGCCTACAATTCCTAAAAAACTTAAGCAATGTGATGCTTGCATTTTAGGAAAGCATAGTAAACAGTCATTTCATGACTCACATTCAAGAGCACATAGGAAGCTTGAACTTATTCATTCAGATTTATGTGGTCCAATGCCTGTTCCTTCTACAAATGGAATAAATATATCATGACATTTATTGATGACTACACCAGAATGTGTTGGGTTTATTTATTGAAGAACAAATCTGATGCTTTCCTAACATTCAAGAATTTTCATAAATGGGTTGAAAATGATGCACAATCTCATATTGGGTCTATTCGCATTGATAATGGAAAAGAATATACATCAAATGAATTTGAACACTATCTTCGCCAACATGGGATTAAACATCAAACCAATGTGCCTTATAATCCCCAACAGAATGGTGTAGCTGAAAGAATGAATAGAACAATCTTGAATACGATACGATCCATGCTTTTTTTCAAAAATGTAAAGATAATGTTTTGGGCTGATGTTGTTCTATGTGCTGCATATATAAAGAATAGATTCCCATCTAGTGCTATAAGAAACAAGACTCCTTATGAATTGTGGTATGGACATGTTCCTTCAGTAAAACATCTCAGGATTTTTGGTTCCACCTGTTATGCTTTGATACCAAACGTACATAGAAACAAACTTGGTACTAGAAGTCGTAAGTGTATCTTCCTTGGGTATTCAAACACCTCCAAAGCATACCGCCTCTATGATGAAGAAAATAAAAAGTTTTTTATATCTAGAGATGTAATTTTTCTTGAATCATCCAAATCTGACAATGTTGTTGAGCGACAACTTGATCGGTTGGATAGATTCGCAAAAACAAAATCATTTCAAGAATTTGAAAATCAGATTCCACATCTTGAAGGGGGGATTCCTATACTAGATCAACATGTGGAATCTTCTTCTGAAGAATACTCTCCCCCGACTGAAACTCCAACAACGGATGATGCTTTAAGTGATGTAATTGATAGAATTGGGAGACTCAATCTTGATTCACTCCCAACTCAATCAACAGAGCAGCCTGGACCATCTCAGAAAGGTCCCCCAAAGTGGCTGACAAAGACACTTGAAAGTGTTCATCCTGATGAAATTGGAAAAACAGGAACCAGAAATTCAAACCGACAAAATGGAGGTGATGTAGATGACTCTAATTCACCTGTTGATATGGATGTTTCTTATGATTGTGAATTGAACTTGTCTACAGATTTTGAACCAACTTCCTTAAAGAAGCTGCTTCTCATGATGAATGGAAAGAAGCAATGCAAAAGGAGTATGATGCCCTCATAAAGAACGACACTTGGAAGCTGGTTGATCCTCCATTTGGGAACCAAACCCAATTTGGCTGCAAGTGGGTACAAGAACAATACAAAGGCTGATGGCTCACTTGGACAAGACCCAAAGCTAGGCTTGTGGCAAAAGGTTTTGCACAGAAGGAAGGGGTCGATTATGAGGAAACTTTTGCCCCCACAGCAAAATGGGCCACCATCCGGACACTCTTTGCACTAGCAGCTCAGAACGGTTGGAAAGTCCATCAAATGAATGTAAAAACTGCCTTCTTGAATGGAGATCTAAAAGAGAATGTTTTAATGTCCCAGCCTGAAGGATTTGCTGTGAAAGGACATGAACATAAAGTATGCAAACTTGTGAAGTCCTTGTATGGCCTCAAACAAGCACCACGACCCTGGTATGAAAAACTAACTGAGCATCTTCTGAAACTCAACTTCAATCATTTTGATCTTGATGATGCAACTTTATTTGTCAAGAAAGTTGGCAAAACAGTTGTATATCTTGTGGTATATGTAGATGATATTTTAATGACAGGGAACAATGAAAGCTATATTGCATCCGTAAAGAAAGAATTAGGAAAAAGTTTTGGAAATGACTAATTTGGGCTATGTTCATTACTATCTTGGCATTGAAGTAACCCAACATCCAAAATCCATATTTCTTTCTCAAAAGAAATACATTGGAGATTTGTTAAATAGATTTTGCATGACAGAGTGCAATCCTCTTTCTACTCCAATGGAACAAAACTTAAAGCTCACATCTATTGAAGGAAAGGAATTTGAGGATGCAACAAAGTATAGACAGCTTGTAGGAAGTCTCATCTACCTCACTACTACCTGACTAGACATTTCATTTGCTATTGGAATCCTCTCTAGGTTTATGCAAAAGCCTTGTGAGGGACATTGGTCTGCTGCAAAAAGCGTTCTAAGGTACTTGAAGGGAACTCAAGACCTTGGAATGAAGTATACACAGGCGGACGACTTCAGCTTGATTGGATACTCTAATTCAGACTTCGAAGGAGACAAAGAAATTGGAGTATCTACTTCAGGATATGCTCTGAGTCATGGATCAGGAGCTGCCTCTTGGAGATCGCGCAAACAATCAGTTCCAGTAGATTCCACAACAGAAGCAGAATACATGGCAGCAGCTGAAGCAACGAAAGAAATTGTGTGGCTCAGGAAAATTCTTGAAGATTTGGAGGTAAAACAAGTATTTTCAACTCCACTCATTATTGAAAACACCTCTGCAATAAAGTTGGCCAAGAACCCAAAGTTCCATGATCGTACAAAGCACATCAATACTAAATATCATCTGATCCGACATCATGTTGAGGCCAAAACGATCCATCTCCGTCATTGTTCCACAAATGAGCAAACTGCAGACATCTTCACCAAAGCGCTTGGAAGAGAAAAGCTTGAAAGATTCAGAACGATGCTTGGACTCACCAACATCCCTTCAGATTAAGGGGGTGAATGTTGACACCTAATCCTCTGTGATTGGGTGAATTTGGAATGTGAACAGTCACCAAGAAGATGAATTGAGCAGTCACATTCTTGTATATAACAATAGCTACCTAATGAAATAAATGAATCAATTTTTCAGCCAAGTCTGGAGTTACTCCTGGCCTAACACTTTTCAACATGATTACTCCCCCTTACACCAAAACTCCTTTGAAGGGTATCCCAAGCCTCCTTTGTTGTCTTTGCATCTGCAATGAGGGGAGGAATGATGAAATCTACGCATTCATTTATGCATTTTAACGTGAAGCCGTTATTTTTCCTTTTGTCTTCCAAATATTCCATCTATACCTCAAACATTTCTTCTTGTTTGTTTGATTTTATCACCCAGTTGGCTTTTCCCATTTGTTGAGTGTTGGATGACAATGGCTCAACACACATATCAACTTGCAGACATAGTGGTTGTGTGCAATGAAAATATTTTAGTGCGTGCTTTCACGTATGTAAATCCTTCTGGCTTCATTGTTGCACAACTTCAAATAAATTTATCTTCCTACTTTGACTCTAACGGTGACAGTTATGGATATGTCTCACAGTGGCAACATGTAGAAATTGTGGCTCAAGAATCCCAAATAAAATCACCTTTACCACTCAAATGGATTCAAAGGGAATTTAACAATAAACTTCACCTTTCAAAATTACTTTTCTTCCTATAAAGAAATCTGATGAGCCAAAGAGAAATTTTATCAACACCCTTCATATATTTTCAACAACACCCTCAATGAGTATGATAAACGCTCCTACTTTTTTAATAATGAAGGGTATCCCAAGCCTACTTTGTTGTCTTTTCATCTGCAATAAGGGGAGGAATGATGAAATCTATGCATTTCTTTATGCATTTTAATGTGAAGTCGTTCTTTTTCCTTTTGTCTTCCAAATCTTTCATATAGACCTCAAACATTTCTTCTTGTTTCTTTCATTTTCTCATCCGGTTGGCTTTTCCCATTTGTTGAGCACTGCATGACAATGGCTTAACACAAATATCAACTTGCAGACATAGTGGCTGTGTGCAATGAAAATCTTTTGGCGCGTGCTTTCGCCTATGTAAATCCTTCTGGCTTCATTGCTGCACAACTTCAAATAATTTTATCTTCCAACTTTGGCTCTAATGGTGATGGCTATGGATATGTCTCACAATGGAAACATGTAGAAATTGTGGCTCAAGAATCCAAAAAAAATCACCTTTACCACTCAAATGGATTCAAAGGGAATTTAACAATAAACTTCACCACTCAAAATTAATTTCTTTCTTATAAATAAATTTGATGAGCCCAAGAACAATTTCAACAACACCCTTCATATAATTTCAACAACACCATCAATGAGTATGATAAACGCTCCTACTTTTTTTAATAATCAATTTAAAAAAAAACTACATTTTTATTAAAAAAAAAAAAAAATCAATAAAACTTGTGATTGCCTTACAATTTTTAGTGCCAGTTGCCTTAGAAAAGAACTCATGCCCCTTTTTTTATATGATGGCTAACGTACTTTTCTGTAAAGAAAACATTAATTACAGTGGAGGGAAACAACCTGACTTATTGAGCTTCTACGGTGCATTAGTAACGTTCACAATTTTTATCTTTTCATTTTTGTCTTTCACCTTTGTCCCTTGCTCACTCTCCTCATAGCCACTTCATGCTCCTCCTCCTCCTAGCCCCCTCACTTTTCCTCATGTTAGCCTATGTTCTAATTTCTCTGTAAGCGCACACACTAATTTTGGATGATGTTCTCAAGGAGTTTTATGCAACCGTTTGCTTCTTCTCCTTACTACTCTCAGTGAAACTTATGCAGGTTGTGCTATGATACCATGTTAAAGATCGAAATTGTGAGCAAATTACTTTTCTTATTATTCTCAAATAGCTAAATAGATGAAATAGGAGACACATAGGAGATAACAATAATTAATAACTAGAACTCACCCAAATCGGACAAAGCTAAAACTATCTATGACGCTTAGTAGACAACTAAATAGTGGTTGGAATGGTAGGAAAAACACATGAGAATAAACTCAGAACTACAAATGGAGCGGGCTCAATATTCATATTATTCAATGGTAGCTAAATAAAATTACATAGAAGGAAACTAGTAATAAATGAGTGGAGTAAAATTCCACTAGAACTCAACTAACCAAAATGAACTGGAACTCACAATGAAATCTAGGACACAGACATGAGACATGGAGATTAATTATCTTAATAACCTTTTAGCTTCTTCAACATTTAGACAAATCTTGTTTCCTGTGGTCCAAACTCTTTCGACCCATTTAGCGGTAAATTAATTTGTCATCAACATGCGACCGTGATGACAATGACAACACCACTGCCATGGGTAGTGACTAGTGAGCCAGTGTAGGATGCATTCATGAATTGCGGGGAATTTAAAATTTAAATTTGAAACCAGAGTGATGTTTTCTTTTGTACTTCTCCTTGTTGAGGAAAAGTAGGATGAATTTGTATTTTTTTGCATGTTAAAGTTATTTTGAGTGAGTTGCTAGTAAAAAAAAAGATAAATACCCCATGATAGGTTCATTGTAATAAACTCAAGTAGAATTTGCTTACTGATAGAAAAGTAGCAGCTCATGTTGTTTGTCTCTGAAATTGTCCCTTTCCTCTTCTATCTTTGAAGAAAATTGGTATAAGAGCTAGAGGACCTAAAGATCCACAGTGTTTGCAGCCGCAGCTTGCAAGCCCACACCGTGTGAGTAATAAGAGAGTCGGTTTTATTTTTTTGGTCGCTGACCATTAATCTGCAGAGCTTCCCACCATATTGAGAAGGTGTTGTGGGGAGAATCGCCACAACCGTCACAATTGTGAGCAGCTTGATTAACTTGCAAGTGGTCGTCTCATCAATTTATTCGTTGTCCCTATTGAAAAGTGTGTATGCCATTGAATAATTAAGGAATACATGAGAGTCAAAGTCGTGTGTTATTCTATTTGCATGAATGTATTAAAAGTTTTAAGGTTTGAAAGAATTTATTTAAAGGTTTGAAAGGAGTAATGTCTTGAAGGTATTTTTTTTTTAATATTAAAACGACTGCAAATGTAATTTTTAAAAGGCTTTCATGGTGATTAAGAAAAAGGGTTTTCCATTTGAGTTTGAATTTAAAAGGTTGGGCACATATTTTATTTGAAAGGGTTTTATTCTTTTTATTAAAAGGTGTATTAAAAGGGAAAGAATTTTTTTTTGGGAGATTTCTATAGAGATTTTTTTAAGAGAATTAAAAAAGGGAGTTTTGTTTCTAAAAAGAAAGGTTTTTATTGTCGAGAGAGTTTATGGATTCCCAAGCATGTTGGTCAGAAAAGTTTTATGTTTTGTCAAGCATGACATTTTTTTTTGGTGAAGATTGTGCCTTATGGGGTGCATATTAAACACCATATTTTTTCTTGGGTCATATGTAAGAGAAGCCTCATCCAATAGGGAAAGAAACCATAACACAAAACAAAGACCATAGTCATGGGTCCCATAGCGTGACTAAAGTAGATTAAGAATAGTAATCGACAAGAAAAAACAAAGATACCTTTCATCTTTAGAGAGGTGCATGCCGCAACTGAGGAACTAAGAAGTCGAGGAGAATACAAAGAATAAATCAAGGTTGATTAGTGTAGCGTGGATCTGCTACAACGTCATATTTTTACTTATGCTTTGGCTTTGAGTTTAATTCAACAAGAAAAGGATGAAACATTTCTATGCAAGGTAGCAAAAGTTACATCTTCCCAGGAAGTGTGGAAGATCTTGGAAGAAGAATTTGATAAAATAATAAATTCACTCAACTTGGGATAGTTCCCACATTAAACACTAAATTTTTTTAAAAAGTCCAGATTGAACTCGATCCCTTTATTTACTGGTTTGTGTTGCATTCTATTAACTAATGATAAGTGAATAATCACATAAAATTCAATAGTTCTTGGTCATTGTTGACAATTTCTTGATGCATCCCTAGCTACTCCAAGAACAAATTTTCTTTATTGGGATACTACTTGCACATGTTCTTATCGATGAATAGTGGCTAGTAATAGTAATATCTAGTTCCTTCATTTGCCAATCCATTCTTATGTGGTGTAATATGTGGAAGTAATTTATGGAAGTACGCCCTAGGTAACTAGTGTGAATATTCAGTATTTGGGTTGGAAATACAATTTAGATGCTTGGTCTTTGTAATTAGTCCTAGTATTTAAAGTTTCTCCTTAGTCTTCTTGTTTAGAGTTTGTCATCGAAACATAAATATAGAGTTAGTTTTTATTGATTTCAATGTGATTTTGTTATAAGTTGCAAGTATGTTTTCATTGATTTTAATGGGATTTTGTTAGAAGTTACTGGTGTTGAACATAATTCCTTTTCATGAATAGAATTTTCTATACTAGAGGACCACTTGCAAGAAGTTTAAAAAAAAGAAATTACTGAAAATAATCTTCAAGAGACTCACTTAGACTTATCCTATATATTAAATTTATAAGAATAATCTACTTCTACAATATTGACACAACCATTTTTACTTAACCTCATTTTCTAGTTCTATTTCAAAATGAGACCCTCACCATTTTCATCCACAAACTTTATATGTTCAAGTGACCTATTAACTATAAGACAGTCGATCTCAAACAATGACAAAGAAAAAAATTCCACGAGTTTAGTATTTGAACAATAAGCCCGATGTCATCAATTACACAATAATTGCATTACAACTTCCACAAGTTTATTTTTCAACCATGAGCTTCATAGCATCATTTGTAGGATCATTGAATTATATCTTCTGCAATGGGTTATTTCAAAATTCAAATTTCCTAAAAAGAAATTTAAGATGCGAGGTCCAAATTCTTCTTCAAAGTTTGTGTTAACAACGTTCTTTTTAGGTTATGACTCACGAGACTTACAAATATTTTACTATTGTTTAGTTTCTTAGGGTTTAAAAAAATAATCATTATAATTTATTATCTACAAGTTTTTATAATGTATATATTTTTTGAGAAGTTTTATAGTGCATATATTTTCTGAGAATATGTAAATAAAAAATTTAAATATTAGTATTTATGTAAAATCTATTGTTTTATTTTTATTTTTATTTTAATGTGAATTTTCAGTATTTATATCATGGATAGAGGTTTGGGAATTGAAAATGGTGACAATAACATCAAGATGAGACTTCCACTACCTCTATAATCTCCACAAGTCCAAGAACAAAATGCAAAGACACCAATAGGTACCCACAAGCAATCAAGCAACATTTCCACGATGCCTTGAATGAAGTTCATGAAAAAGATAACACAAAACAAGGCTAGTGGGGATGTGAACGCTTTTTATCTCAAGTTGGTAGTTCCTCAACTGCGGAAAGCAATTGGTCCACTTATAGTTTCATACACTCTCTTAAGAGGAATAGACTTACCTTTAAGAGAGTGGAGAAATTTGTTTATGTGCACAACGTCTTAGACTTTGTTCAAGGAAGCTACCTAAATATTTAGAAGGACCTGCTACATGATGGGATGTGAATGTTGAAGTTGACGATGATGATGACAATCCTTTACCAAATGCAGGGTTGGTTGGCATACTTTTAGATGATATTGTTGCATAGGATGATGACGATCCAGTACCCAGTACCAGATGAGGCTCAAACTTATATAGATCTCCTTGATGTTGAAGAAAGTACTCTATGATCATCTTATGTTTTGTATTTTTGTTGCTATATATTGACTTCCAAGCATTTTGAATTATGTACTACTTTAGGATTTTCCCTTTTTTTTCTAGTATGAACATTAATATGACTTACATGACTTTGAGTTTTGGTTTTAATTTTTCTTAAATTATTTAAAAATTCAATTTGATATTTACATTTAATCTTTACCTTTATTTAAAAAAAATAAAAATAATATATATTAATTTTAATTTTTAATATATTACATTATTACTGCTACCAACTTGAGGTTTCCTTAGGCAAAATTTCTAACCGTACCGGATACTTGTGGCCATGTATCGAAAATTCCCGCAACATAGATTTGCAGTGCCATCAACCTACTGTCGCACAGCTGGAATGCTATTATCCAAACGCTATCGTCATCCTCAGTACAATGTGACTACCCCGTGATTATCACTATCAGTATGTATAGCGTTTTCTCGGTTAGTATGCGTATGTATTTAAATATAACTGGTGATGGAATGCTTGTATAGATTTAACTATGTGCTAACTGTCCTAAAAGTAAAACCAGTGCTGAATATTTGAGGACGAATGAATTGCTTGTTATTCATTCTTTTATCAAATTCGTAAATGTCGTATAAACTCTCGCACATTTTAATATAAATTTTCAAAGGATGAACGCGTATCTTTAAAGATGACTTCTGAACTTTCTTATTTTTCAAAGGCCTTCGACCTCATCTATATAATACTCCTACAACGTTTGGTTACATAATTGATGCAATGTCTATTAATATTTATAATTTCACTGTTTTGTTATTAACGGCAATCACAGATTGTCTTTAATATGTCCAAGAAACAATCTTAAAACAGAGCTAATATGTTTTCGTTTGAAGGGAACATATTTTGTATGTCAAGGAAACGATGATTTGGCTGGGCACAGACGTAGAATGGAGTTGGATACTATTTCTTGGGCATTTTGAACTCTCCAGAAATTAAGATAACTTATCTTGTATAGACAAATGTGGAAGTTAGTAGTTGATGTTTTGCCATGGGAATAAAACACAAGATTAAGGGTAATAATTCTATTTACATAAAACTTTATAAAATTTCTGGAAAGTTGTCTCACATATATTGGGATATATAAATAGAATGATTGTAGAATGGATTGAAGTGTTGGAGTTAATGCTTACATTCTATATTTGAGAAATTAGTTTGTGATGGTTGAGAAATTCTCTCAACCACTCTCTCTAAATTAGGAATAAGTTGGATCTCAAAAACTCTATTTAATAGAGTGACCTGAATGTAATCTGTGTGTGAGTGTTTTTGCACATACACCATTTGTGCATAATATATGATTGAGTTTCTGTAATTGTGTTGCTTTAGCCATTTTTATCATGGTATCAAAGCTATAGGTCAGAGGCCTATGTGTTGTGTGTTGAGTGGTTGATTCTACAGTGAAGAGATCGTGGAGAGTGCATCTGCTGACCTGCGCAAGACTTGGTGCAGAGAGATCATGGGAGGCCGAGGAGGCCAGACTTGCACGGAGGCTGTGAGGCATGGAGTCGCCATGCCATCTGTGAGGAGGTGTGGCTACCTGGTTGAGTTCTATTTATGCACCGTCTTTCCTGCGTGGAGGTTGTCGCTGGAGCGAGGCAGCTGTGGGTTTCGTGTGTTCAAGTCACATTCCAACTGTGGTGAGTAACATGGAGAGATTGATGGTCGCTACGATATTTTACAGTAGTGTGACCACCAGTGTGGGAGATCTGCCTAGATGAGTGTTTTCAATGCTCCATATAGCAACGACAGGGAATTTCATCAGTCATGGGGCTTTCGATTAAACTCCTGCTCTTGCCACAACAAAGGAGACACCGAGTGCGTTGCCATAGTAGCCACTGGGAACGGGCGGTTGAAGCTTCAACAGGATTTTTTCTCGCCATTTTAGAAAAGATTTGAGTTTGATACTCATGGCTTCAGGCTTTGCGAAGAGGGATATGGTTAGGTGCATCGTGATCCTGGTCGATCTGTGGATTCCATTGACCAGAGGGCTCACTGGAGCATGCCTTTTTCTATTCGACTATTGCAGCGGAAATAAAGATATATTCCGCTTCTTCTGAGGGGGGTATTTTTTCCATCCGGAGAGTCTAATTTATTTGGTCAAACATCTACGTTTAGTTAAGCATATGTTGAAAATCCCTTTTCGGCGACATCGTCTTCCAATCTCTTTCTAGTATGCGCTTCTCCTTCTACTCCTCATCTTGACTGTCATGTCCAATTCAAGCTCGGGAAGATTGCACAACATGTTTTTTGGTAAATGTCTTGCTAATTGTTTGCAAGGACAGTGAAACCATTGTTAGTTGGTCTCACATTCGAGGATCGACGAAAGTATCAATTGGTGGATCTGGCAGAGCTATGTGGGATGGGCACTGGTCTTCTTCTTACACAACGTAGTCAATATTTCAATGCACCAGAGCTCAAACTGAAGAAGGTGTGAGCAATGCAGATTTGCTGTGAAGTTTTGTTGATTTCCATCGCCAACAGAGGCCTGGAGGATTTAACAGATGGAGCACGCGTTCACATTTTATTGGTTCAAGAACGTCAACTGGTTGAAGGCAGTTGTGTAGTTACAATGTTCACCCTTTTGAAATAATGAGCAGTTCAACTATGCGTCTGATGCCAGTAGTTAAAGATCAAGTAGTAGTAAGGTTCAATATGAATGGTTGTCCAGATAGTATGGCAGTTGCGGATCTAGGGAAGGATCCCTCATTAGTGGTAGACGTGGAAGTGGTTTCCTAATGAGGTTATGCGACAGATTGGGATGTTGTCCAGTAATTGACTTCGGGAGGTCCTTGATTCAGGAGTTGAGGAAGAGAACTCGGGAATCCAACTTGCCAACTACACCTTTCCGAGGGTTATGAGGAAACTTGATGGAGCATCTACTGATAAGCTTGATTATTTTGTTATTTTTATGTAATGTAATCATTAAGGGGGGATGTTGGAGTTAATGCTTACATTCCATATTTGAGAAATTAGTTTGTGATGGTTGAGAAATTCTCTCAACCACTCTCTCTAAATTAGGAATAAGATGGATCTCAAAACTCTATTTAATAGAGTGATATGAATGTAATTTATGTGTGAGTCTTTTTGCACATACACTATTTGTGCATAATATATGATTGGGTTTCTGTAATTGTGTTTGTTTAGCCATTTTTATCATGAAGGTATAACTTTTCAATAGCTTTTATGAAAGTCCATATATATCTGATCTATATATATCTCATATATATGGAGATATAAGATTGAATGAATATAAAAAAATTATATGGTATAACCCTTTTGTACCTTTTTATGTAATGTCATAAATTATATATAGGTTGAAGCTATTATGATATGTTGGAGTTAATTTTGGAAGATAGTTATAATATTATAAAAATATTATTAAGATGAAATAAGTGTGTTATATTTATGATATTAATTGTATTTTTTTCAAGTTAAATAATAATAGTATTTATGATTTTCTATAATTTAATTCAATAAAAATAACTTATCTAATAAATAAAAATGTTTATTTAAAAATAAATTATATTAATGAAAATTAATATACTAAATTAGATTAATGTGAAAAGTAAATATTATACCAATGTAATGTTATTATGATATGAATTTAAATAAAAAATAATAAAATAGGAGTAATATAGTTGAGAATATAAAACTATAACATGTTTTGATTCTCTTCCATATTTTATATATAGGTTATATGAAATTTTAATATATTTATTATTATATAAACAATCATATTTATTATTATACATATATCAGTTCTATGAATATCAAATTAAAAAAATAAAATTATAAAAATTGTAAAAAGATGTAATTATATGTATGATGAGGTTTAATAAAGTTGAAAATAAGAATATTTTTGTAAAGATGTAAAATTTATATAAATATAAATAATATCAATTAATTTAAATCTATATTGATTAGTTATTTATCAAGCATGTAGAGAGGAAATATGTGGAAACGTTCCTCAATTTATGCACTAAAAAAAGTTTGTATCTTTATAGATTTGATCCCTTTTGGCCCTTGGTAGATCCAGAGTTAACATGGATCTATGCTGGTATATAATTTAATTATATATTTAATCATATCATCTACTACATGAATTATATTCATATTTTTTAAAACAATTATAAATTAGAATATCTTTCGCTCATTGTGATAAGGCTCAAAGAGTGGGCTCCTCGACCTTATTGGAGTCTTGGATCTTGCTAGTTTTTTGGTATATTTGACTTATGACTTGTTCAATATGGTCTTCGTGTTTTACTCCCTGCAAATAGGTTTGACCCTTGCTTTGCCCAGATTACTCCAACGAATTGCAAATTCACCATGGTAATAATAATAATACTAATAATAATAAATTTACTTAATAAAATAAATACTCATCATAAATATTTTCTTACTTTAACTTTTCAATAAAACCTATTTATAGAGTTAGTATACTTTTTCAAGAAAAAAATAAATTATCCTATCCTAAAATTGACATTGCATACAATATTTATTTCCCTTTACGAACTTTATGATAAATACCACATTCTTAATTCTTTCCCTAATATTGTGAACCAAATGTTTTCTTTAGGTGTGATATCTATGACAAATCACAAGATTGGCCGGAAAAAAATTAAAATAATGCTTTTTCTTTAACCATCGTGAATTGGTAACATGTTAGACTAAGTTGGCCAAGGTAGAAGATCGACTCTTCCAAATACCACTATAACACCAATTGTATATCCAATATGGTGCAAGTTAGATATATCAATAACTTATGAGTTAGAAAAAATAGAGAAGTGGGTGGTGGAAACTACTCTTCTATCCTTATCATGGTCGTCCAAATTTGACCCTTGGAATTGACCCTTAGCAGATGACAAAACATTGTTAGGATAGTTTTGATAAACTTTACTTGGTCATAGAGTTAATTTCATACAATCATCAATTATTACCATTATTGATTTAGAACATTGTTAGGATAGTTTGGATAAACTTGACTTGGTCATAGACTTAATTTCATACAATCATTAACTATTACCATTATTGATTTATGGCTCAAGGTCTTGGTGACATATTTTCATGTAACATAGCCTATTTAAGGCCATGTTGAATCCATCATAGATATTATTCATGCCACTCTAAGGGCATGATTTAAAAGGAGACTGTAAGAATTCCTAACAGTTTCTAGATGACATAATAAAAGGCTTAGCCATTTCTCTATGGACATAGCCTATACTAGGTGAACCACATAAATTTTGATTCCTATTAATTTGTCATGTTTTATGTTTATTTATGTGCTTATCATATTTTGAATCCTTCTCTCTTTTTCTATAACAACTAGTATTAGAGTGTGGATGGCTTGGTGCTTGTGGATTTGTAGAATATTGAAACTTCATTGTTTCTTAAGTGTTTCGATCTTAAAGATGGGAATTTGTTGGTGAATACGATTATTTTTCCTCCATACATTTGGTATCATCTTGGAATTTTTTCTCCTAGTGCTCCTCTAATAAGTACTCATGGAACCCTCACCATCAATGAAATGTGATGAAGTGCTCTCATCACCTGTCATTGGTTGGTCACTGGCTATGTTGGATCATTCCCCAACTTCCTCTCTGGCGTAACCAAATCTTAGATAATGAGGCAATTCTTCCACTTTGATGGTGTTCACAATGCCGAGGCCATTAATACCGAGACACTGTCCTTGATACCACAGTTTATTCAACAATTTTGATCCAATTCTTGTAGTATGTCTCTCAAAAGCAGTGAAATCATCATCGTAAAAAGTACACAAAATTGAAGAATCATTTTTTACCTCAGGCTTGTTATGCTTCCACTTTTCTAAGGCCTCCTCCTTGGCCTATAACTGATGTTGCAACCTTTGTTTCTCCTTCACTTCTTCTTGTAGGATTTTCCTTAGTTCACTATTTTCCTCTTGAATGCTTTGGTTCATTTATTCAACTTCTTGGAGGCATGCCACATTTGGTGCTATTTTCATCTTTGGTACAACATTTGTTGAAATATTTGTCTCATCACTCGACTTGGAACCCGAGTCGATGGTTCCATCTGCTGCAATATTCGTTTCGTCACCTCAGTTTGATCCCATGTCAATTGGTCCACCGCTTGAAAATCTTGCAGCTTTGATATTCTCATCATCCATAGTTTCATATTCGTGGTATTGTTGCATGGTTGCAACTATCTTCTTCTTCCCTTTTCTATCAGTCCTCTTAGGTCTCAATTTTAGATGTAGTTTCTAGTAATTCTCCTCAACATTCCCTTATTTCTCAAAATGAGCGCAAGAGATCTTTTCTCCTCTCCTCTTAGTTCTTGCTATCCTCTTTGAACGATCATCTTTTTTATGCTTCTCCTTGCTTTCAAGATGTACAACCTTCACAATAGCTTCATCAAGAGACTTAGGCTCAAATAATAAAACTAAATGATGCAAATAACTATGCAAAGAGCCAATATATTTCATCAACATCTCAGAAGTGTCTACTGGAACATTCGATGCTTTTCTAAACTCCTTTGTAAAATTATGAATAATTTCACCTTTGCTTTGCATCAAATGTTTCCATTACATCATGGCCTTTTATATGTAACCCAACGGATAACATTGTCCTCTTAAAAGAAGAAATGAACTCATACCAAGATGAAAGAAGTTCATGACTACTCTTACCACCTTGTTGCAGTTTTCCTCCCTGCTATATGAAAGTGGTGTCACTCAATCCAAGGGATGTTAGTTGGATATTAACTTAATCCTCTTTAATTTGTTGTATGAAGAAATATACTTCAACCTATCTTATCCAATTATCTAGCTTTTCTGCATTATATTCTCCACTAAAAACATGTAAATCAAATTTAACATCTAGCTTAAGAAAGGGATTTTTAGATCCATTTCTTTGATGCCTATTAGAGTGATGAGAAGAATAAGAAGAATAAATGTCACTAGAAGATGTAGAGGGAGGATGCTCTTCTCCACCGCCTCCATGATTTACCGATGCATGGTCATCTCGATCTTTCTTCTTCGGCTTTATTGTCTTCTCATATTGTGCAAATAGCTTGTCAACTTTCTCTTTAATGGTGTAGAAAGTCTTGCGATAATTTCTCTCTTCCTCAATTTGAGCTTCCTCATGTGCCATGTTGTATCTTCGTGGCGCACATCCCTCTTCGGGATCAAAGGATTTAAGTTTTCCTTTGCCTCTTTCAAGCTTGTTCCTCATTAGCATTGACTCATGAAAACCACATTAAGAAGACCTCCTCTGATACCAAACTTTAACCATATCTTTTAGCTTCAAGGATGCATTTAGAATTACATATAATGGAGCATGTTAACCAGGAAAATTAACCATAGGAAAAATAATAGGAAAAGCGTAAGAAATCATTATATCAAAGACACATCAATTTGATTACAGAGATCAC
Source organism: Pinus taeda (assembly GCA_000404065.3). Classification (NCBI taxonomy): domain Eukaryota; kingdom Viridiplantae; phylum Streptophyta; class Pinopsida; order Pinales; family Pinaceae; genus Pinus; species Pinus taeda. The sequence goes on along the minus strand of APFE030474184.1, from coordinate 182,667 downwards.
CCAATGTGGGTGATGTAGGAGGTTGATGAAAATGGGGTGGTAGTATGGAATTAGACTACTGGTTAACTTTAGAACCAATCAGTTGTGCTTTAATCAAATTCTGTATGTGTATTTCCTCCTGAGGGTCCCACCTTCCTGACCAGTCACCGTCAGTCCTTCTTGGACTTTTCCTTTTGTCAAGCGCTTCAATCCATGCCCTCAATTTCACTCCTTCAGATCCAACGGATATCGCACAATCTCGCGTGAAATCTTGCATGACTGATATCAGGTCGAGAGTGTGTGAGAAAGGTGGTTTTCCTATGCTAAGTGTCACTCGTTAAGGTTAATCGCGTGAAATTGAGAAATACCATTTACCATTTTTTGTCCGCGCGAGATACTGCTTAGCACTTTTCATATACTACCCACTTTCTTAACTCATACTTTTAAGAAAGACGTTTAAGGAAAGGTTTATCACTTAAGCTCAATATTAACCCTTAATACTAATCAACTGTGATTATACATAAAATGTATAAACAGAGAAAAATGCCTGATTTGTGTGCAGAACGCCTAAACACAGATACAAATTAATTTATGCACCGGGGTTAAACGGAACACCACACTTAATCATTTATTCAATAAAATAGAATTTCCAGAGTCTTGCCCTCTTGGCTCGATTACAATAGTTTTTTTGACCTCTGTTCACTCTCCAACACTATCTCTCTCACACCTCTCACTTGCTTACTCTATTCTTGATCATCTAATCTCTCTGTCGTTACATTCTTTCCTCTTTTATGAATCAAATCATATGCTAACTGCATTGACAACCCAATCTCTATTTTTATCAACTCAACCATTAAATCCCTATTCTCAAGCTCTAATACACACGACCAACAACTTATCTCCTATTCTAAAAATAATACAATATTCTAGTTATTACAATAATTGGAGTAAAGATAATTTTCAAGAGATCCAACCCTCTCTACTAAGAATTGATTTTGACCATTCAGGTCAATGAAATTCATCTCTTGTTAGCCACAACATGAGATCATACAATCACATGCTGGCGAAGTCTGGATGCTCCTGCATCAGACTCCGGGGAAGAAAATAATCCTTCGTCAAACTTTCAGGATTGACTCCATACTTTTGTAATTCTTTCATTGTTATCCAACTAGCATCCTCCATTGTCTATCCCCTCCATTTGACCAAATATTGAAAATAAACCCGTCCTCTGGTTCTTTTGGATACTCTTTCCTCCAAAATAGCTTCCACCTCTTTCTTTACTATCTTTGGCATTTGTTCTTCCCAATTTAAAGTTTGAATTTCATCTCCTGCAGGTTCCTTTTGTAGCTCTAACTTTGTCTCCTTGTATGGATACAAATCTGCAACATTGAAGATAGGTGGTATTCCAATCCCTTCTTACAATTCAATTTCATAAGCATTAATTGAAAAATTCCTCACAATTCTGTATGGCCCTATCCTTTTCATCATTAGTTTATTGTAAGTCCCAATAGGAAATCTTTCTTCTCTCAAGTATACCATCACTAGATCTCCCACTTGGAATTCTTTTTCTCTCCTCCACATATCAGCTCTTTGTTTGTGTTTGCCACTACTTTCCTACAATATGCCTTTGACATCTTCTTGTAGTCTTTGCATCTGCTCTGCAAACTTTTCAACTTTTGCACTTCTTGTCTCCTATTTACCCAAATTTCTGAGTTCATACACACCTCTTGGGTTCATTCAAAAAGAAATACGAAATTGACACATTCCAATACTTCGGTTTGGAGTGTCATTATAAGAAAAATCATCTTTATCAAGTGCTAAATTCCATTTCTTAGGATTGTTATACACTAAAGTTCTCAATATGCTTCCCAAGCTTCTTTTTACCACTTTAGTCTGTCCATCTGTTTGAGGCTGATATATTGAACTGAAACTAAGGTTGGCACCTAGTTTCTTCCAAAGAGTTCTCTAGAAATGCCCAACAAACTTTGTATCCCTGTCAGACATAATACTTACAGGCAGTCCATGTAACCTTACAAGCTCTGAGAAAAACAGATTAGCAATGTGTTGCATTACTAGTCTTTTTACATGCAATGAGATGTGTAATTTTGAAAAATCTATCTACCACAACATAAATGGAATCATTCCCTCTTTGAGTTCTGGGTAACCCCAAAACAAAGTCCATACTAATTGCATCCCATGGTTGGTCTGGTATTGGCAATGCCTGGTACAATCCTATATTTTGGCTTCTCCCTTTAGCATGTTGACAGATTCTACACTTCTCAACGAATTTCTTAACATAAGTTTGCATCTTTGGCCAATAGTAGAAATCATTTACGTGAGCAAAGGTTTTGTCTTGTCCAAAGTGACCAGATAATCCTCTATTGTGTTTCTCCTTGATTATGTTTTCCTTCATAGAACATTTGGGAATTCACAATTTGTTACCTTTAAATAGTAAACCTCCTTGGATAAAATAATCTAACCATTGAATTCTATTATGAACTATTGGATTTTATACAACTGCATAAATGTCTTTGAATTCTGCATCATCTTTATACATATGAACCAATTCTTCAAATCCTACAACACCAACTCTTAATTCTTGTACAATGGAATTTACCCTGCTCAAAGCATCAACAACTTTGTTCAACTTACCAATTGTGTGTTTTATCACAAAAGTAAAACTATATAAAAACTCTACCCACTTGGCATGTTTCTGGTTCAATTTTGGTTGGTTGTTTATGAACTGTAATGCATGATTGTCAGAATATAATACAAACTCCTTTGGTAGCAAGTAACGTCTCCATTTTTTTAAATCTTGCACAATAGCATAAAATTATTTATCATAAGAAGAATACTTCTTCTTAGCTTCATTTAGTTTATCACTAAAGTAGGCTATTGGTCTTTGTTCCTAACTCAAAATTTCTCCAATTGCAACTCCACTAACATTAGTTTCAACTTGGAAAACTTTCCCAAAATCAGGTAAAGCTAAAACTAATTTCTCTGTAATTTTCTTCTTCAACAACTTAAAATTTCGATCTACTACTTCTTTCCACTTGAATGGTTGATTAGTCTCTTTGATTGTTTCAATAATTGGTGCACAAATCTGAATAAAACTTCTGATAAATTTTCTATAAAAACTTGGAAGACCATGAAAGCTTCTTACCTCAAATATGTTTCTTGGAGTAGGCCAGTTCCAAATTTCTTGGACTTTCTTTGGATCCATTTTCAAACCTTCTTTAGAAACTACAAATCCCAAATAGATTAATTCTTCTTTCGTGAAACTAAATTTCTTCAAATTTATCAGTAGTTTCTATTTCTGCAAAGTTCTCAAAACCAACTTAAGATGCTCCAGATGCTCTTCTTTGCTTCTACTAAAAACTAGAATATCATCAAGATAAACAACGAAAAACTTGCTTGCATATTCCTTCAAGACTTCATTCATTAATCTCATGAATGTGCTAGGTGCATTAGTGAGTCCAAAAGGCATCACTAACCATTCATACAACACACTATTTGTTTTAAATGCAGTCTTCCATTCATCTCCTTCTCTACTCCTTATTTGATGATATCCACTCTGAAGATCTGTTTTAGAAAAATACTTTTACCCACTTAAACAATCCATCAAATCATCCATGTGTGGTAAAGGAAATCTATACCTGATAGTAATCTTGTTTATGGCTCTAGAATCTATACACATACACCATTCAGCACCTTTCTTTGGATTGAGTAATGTTGGTACATCACATGGACTAAGACTCTCTCTGATTAATCCCTTATCCATCAGTTCCTGCACTTCTCTTCCAACTTCTACATTTTCTTGAGGAGTTAACCTGTATGTTGCTTTGTTTGGCAAAATTGCTCCAGGTATTAGATCAATATGATGACTAATACTCCTGATGGGTGGTAATGCATTTGGAAAATCATCCACAATAATATCAACAAAATCATTCAACAAAGTTTTGATTTCTTCAGATAAATCATCTATGTTTGTGGAAGTTAAAATTACCTTAGATATCCTTATGACAGCAAAATGCATTTGTTCGTCCTTCTTGACTTCTTGCAGCAATTCTTTCCCACTCATTATCATAACATTGTTTCCAGGGGCTTCTTTACCTGGCTCATCCTTCAATGGCAGTAGTGTGTGTTTATTTCCATCGTTCTCTAGAGTGTAAGTATTTCTTCTCCCATCATGAATAGCTTTCCAAGCAAACTACCAAGGTATTCCTAGCAAGACATGGCATACATCCATTGGTGTTACATCACACAATATCACATCCTTATAAGTACTAATTTGTATATATACCTTGCATTTTCCTGTCACAATAAGCTGATGTCCTGTTTGCATCCATCATACTTTGTAAGGAGTAAGATGTACTGTTTTCACTAGTCCTAACTTTTCCACCATTTCTGTATAAACAAGGTTATCAATGCTTCCACTATCAATTATCAGTTTACATAATTTTCCTTTGGACTTGCATGTAGTTCTGAATAAACTCTTTCTCTGAGTTGATTCTCCTGTCTCTCTCTCTGCCTTAAGCAATACCCTTTTCAACAACAAGGATTCTCCTACTTTAGGTGATTCTTCCTTGTTTCCAATTTGAGGTTTTTCTTCCCTTTCCTTAGCCACATTCACATTCCTCTGATTTGTTACTTTATTATGAGGATAGTCCCATGATCCATGTCCCCATTCTCCACATGTGTTACACCGAATTTCTCTTCCTCGGCCTCTTCCTCTGGGTGCAAATATTCCTCTACTAAATTCTCCTCTCTATGGTGGTCTACTACTTGGACCTCCTACTTTACCCTAACAGTGCTGAAATCTTGATCTAGTAGTTCCTCTACCTCTTGCTGAACTTTTTCCTCTACTCCTCTGATTTTGCTTTGTCAACATCTTCTCTTCTACCTTCAAAGCTGCTTGATAGGCATCTTCAATTGTCTTCAGACTTAGCAAGTTGATTTCATCCTGTAAGTATTATCTCAACCCATTTATGTATCTGGCTACCTTTTCTACGTCATCCTCTACGTGCCATGCTCTAATGATCAGCTTATAAAACTCTTATCTGTATTCTTTCATAGTCATTCCTGTTTTCCTCAAATTTTGTAACTACTTGAAAAGATTTAACTCATAATCTTTTGGAATAATTTTGGCTTTCAATATACTTACCATTTTATCCCATTGTTTGATCTTGGGCTTTCTCTTTCTCCCTCTGGACGTTTGTAATTCATCCCACTAGATAGTTGCATGACCCTTCAATCTGGTAACTGCAAATTTCACCTTCTTTTTATCATCAACCTCGTCATAGTCAAAATACTTGTCTAATGAACTGATCTAGTCCATCAATTCTCCTACATTAAGATTCCCGCCATACAAAGGTATTTCCACCTTTGGTCCTCCACTTGCTTTGGCCAATATCTTGAGAACTTTTGTAGCTTCACTTTCATTATCTTCTTCTTCCTTCGAAGATTCTTCTGCAGCATTGGCATCTCCTTCATCTGGTGCTCTCCTCTAAACAATCTCCATTATCTCCATCCTTTTACGTAGATTTCGGATCTCATCTAGCAGAACTGCATTCACTATAGGTCTTCCCCAACCTATGCCAACTCCTCTCCTCAGTGGCATGTTTACTGTAGAAAAACTTAATCCTTGCGCTGATACCAAAATGATGTAGGAGGTTGATGGTGGTAGTCTGGAATTAGACTACTAGTTAACTTTAGAACCTATCAGCTTTACTTTAATCAGATTTTGTACGTGTATTTCCTCCTGAGGGTCCCACATTCCTGACCAATCAAGGTTGGTCCTTCTTTTACTTTTCCTATTTTCAAGTGCTTCAATCCACGCCATTGATATCACTCCTTAAGATCCAACGAATATTGTGCAATCTCGCATCAAATCTTGCACGACTAATATCAGGTCGAGAGCATGCGAGAAAACTGGTTTTCCTATGTGACATGTCGCCCGCTAAGGTTAATCACGTGAAATTGAGAAATACCATTTACCTGTTTTTTTCCACACGAGATACTGCTTACCACTTTCCATATTCTACCGAAGTGCTTAATTCATACTTGTAAGAAACATGTTTAAGGAAAGGTTTAGTGCTTAAGCTCAATATTAAACCTTAATACTAATCGACTGTGATTATCAATTTTTCGGCATGGAATCCCTCCATAGCATGTTTTGGGGCCCAAAGCCTAGGTTTTGGTCAAATATGTTGTAAGACTCCGCGAATTACGGCCGTAAAGCGCGAAATGTACGTTGAGTCATAGGGTTGTCCGCCCTAAGTTATATAATGTAATGTAATGTAATGTCATGTCGTCCTACCCATGGTCCGCGGACCACGGGATTGTATAAATAGAGAAAGGCTCTAATTTTTATAGAGAAGAGGACATATATGAGCATGGATGAAGTCTAGAGGATAGTGGATAGAGAAGAATTCTAAGTGTCGTGGGTTAGTAGTAAGAAGAGGCTCTGCAGCTGAGTGCACAAAGGCCTAGTAGAGTTTGCATGTGAGTGCATTAGAAGAAGTTGATTATGTAACCCAAGAAGAAGAATAATAAAGATAAGTTTGATTCTAAATACTGTGTATCTGTTTTTGTATGATTTTCTATTCACTTATACTATTTTTTTATCGCACACACTTATATGAATATTGAACACTGTTAAGTATAATTGGTCTCATACAGATAAGTAGTCAGATAATCTCAAGTTAATAGTAAGGAATTTGGGTAATAACATGGATCATGCCTTGAAAGAAGCTGCGCAAAGGCAGTATTGCAAGCTGCGAGGTACAAATAGGTGTGCATAGTGATGTGCTCATAGGATCAAACTGTGGACCAACGAAAAACCATCAGACATCTCTAGGGTGTGGAAACTTGGTTCTGGTACCCTCCCATACTCATCCAAAATGGATCTAGAATAGACTTCTAAGTCTAAAGTGTTCCTCACAGAGGAAAATTAAAGTCAAGGGCTGCTATTGGAAATAGTCCCATTGCATAGATATTTTCATTCTAAATCTACTGCAACTTGAATGGGATGAAATGGACTTTAGATGCAGACGTTATCGTAGAAAGAAGAATGTCCCTTATCCTTAGAAAAGGAGGCATTTCTTATAAAAATGGCCTAAAAGGATCATTTAATAAATCGCATCGCAAAAAGCCAAAGGGAAGGACTTAAGGCAAAGGCAAAAGGAACCCTGATTACAACCTTTGACTTATTGCATCGGAGGTAGGCCTTCATGCGATATTGGACCCAGGTAGAGCCGATTGCGATATGCGATGAGTCGGATCGGCACATCGGTGATATATGTATATCGCATTGGAATAATGCATCGAATGTTGTCCAAACCCCGAGCCATTGGGCAATGCGACTACAAAATGATGATGCGATTGGTGATCGACGATTGGGATTGCAACAATATAAAGGCCAATGCACATGCAACCGTTGATAAGATATATTGCGATATGTCGATATTCCTTTGGGCCAATCAGGGATATTGGCGATCAGGGATCAACGAATCCTTGATACAAGGGCTGTTGCAACATGTGATAAAGGTCGGACCTGATGAGATTTATGGATGCGATTTCATATTATTTGAATTCCGAATTTTCCGGTTTTCAATGTATTCCCATGTATTTGGGTTTTAACCATGCGACAATGTGACTGTGATATTATGACCAAAGGAAGACCTGATGGGAATATAAATGTGATTTCATACTATTTGAAGTTCTGCTTTTCTTTCAAACATGGGATTTTTGTGTTTTTCTGTGCATTGATCAATTCATGGATTTTTAAGCATCTCGTCATGCGATAGCGATATGAAATAAGAGCACGGACCCAAAAAGGTTATAGATGCGGGTTCATATTACTTTGAAGTATGTATTAAGGATTTCAGTTGGATTTTTCCGTGTTTTCATGAATAACTTTGTGTATTGGAATTTCTTCTGTTTTCGAGAATTTTCCCCAAGAATATCCACCTGTGTATTTTCTTTGTAATGGCTCCCATTCTCCTTACCACACTGTATGCGTGCATTTTTAGTAACGATGAAGGAATGTGTTATACGCAGAGAGCCATAGAGCCACAGAGCCAAACGGCCAAGTGCAGAGCCACAAAGCTATAGAGCTAGAGGATCAGAGGCAGAGCCACAGGGAGTAGGGAAAATGTAGAGGCAGAAGAATGATTGCACAGAGAGGAACGGATGGAATCCACAAAATCAGAGGATTCCTCACAAGAGCCAAAGAGTGCGATTAACAAGGGATGCATAGAGGCCGAGAGATAACACAGAGAGTTGAGGGATAGAGCCAAGGGCCATAAGGCCATAGAGCCAGAGAGCTCGAGAAAGCCAGAGAAGCCACCAAAGGTTGGGGCGATGGAAAAGGGGTGATTCCTCAGGAGCGGAGCGCAACAGAGTTGCAGAGCTGGAGATCTTGAGCACAGCAGAGTTGCAAAGCTAGAAAGCCGTAGAGTTAGAGAGCTCAAAGAAGACTTCTAAGAGCCATGATGCTGTAGTGAAGCTGCAGAACAGCAAAGAGATCAAATGATCAAGCTGTTGTTGGTGTCTGAAGTGTGTTGAAGATAGAAGAAGGAATTCTAGAGACAAGTGAAATATTTCTGAGGGAGTTGATGCAAGCTAGAGCTCAAGAATCCTCAGAGCGCTGATTGAAGGAGTCTGGTCCAGAGAAGCCTAAATCTATCTGCAGAGTATGGACAGCCAGCAGGATAAGATGGCATTTCTAAACACATAGGTTTAGTTGTAAACCAATGGAGTTGAGCATGGAGCTCGTAAAATAATTTAGCCATAATCATAAAGAGCCTAGTCGAGTTGATTAAAGCTCAAGGAGACATAACCCAAGAGTTTTGGGTGAACTCCATATTATATTGGTGTCTTATGTGTTTGCTTATTTACTATTATATGTATTTTATATCAACATGAGCAAGTGAACTTAAAGCACATTAACAGTTAAAAACAAACACCATCTTACACTTATTTCAAGCATTATTAATTTCGTAATTGATTAATCATAAGATCTTGGAAAATATCTAAGCTTTGGAGTGGGAGAGGTTCTTGTAAGGATGACAAGAAGCCTTTTAGTACCCCATTTCAGATCAGGTTGTATTGGAGCTTAAGTTTGATTAACCCCACCTTGAAAGAAGGTGATAACAAAGCTAGTTATATCATGATGCAAGTGGTATCAGATCAGAATGCTTGATTGACAGAGCAAAGATTGCTTGTCTGAAAGGTGTTCAAATAGTTAGAGGTTGATTGTATGCTTGTTTGTAGACTGACTATTGTTTGAGTTTGCAGAGGTGAAGGGAAGTCTATTGTTAGCTAAGTACATGAGTGGACAAAAAAGAAGAAGGGCTAAAGATATTCTTGTTATCCCAAATGACCTCAAGGTAATCCTTAAAGCACAAGAGATTTGTTGTGAAAGGTTGCTTGAATAAAGCTGTTTGTTAATCTTGTTTGAAGTTCTTTTGTTCATTTTGATAATGACAACTTCCACAAGTTAGTCCTCAAATTCCTCTTTCATCACAAGATTCTTTGATGGAGACATGAAGCAAGACTTGTTCATCATGATGGACAAGGTGAGAGAAATATATGAGGATGGAAGGAAGAGTAGCATACTTAGAGAGCAGTTGAATTCCGTGGAAGAAGGGAAGTAGTTGCTTTCTAACAAATTGCAGGAAATGGAGAGGCAACTTCATATTCCATATATGAACCTAAAAAGGATGCATGAGTTGGAGACATAGCTCTTTGTTTCCAAAGAAGCCTTAGTCAAGTATTAGATTGAAGAGGAGGTAAACAATTCCTGTTTATCTTCACATTCTTCTAAGAATGCTTATATTGGTTCTTTTGAAAAACGTAACGGAGGCATAGGTTCCAAGTTAATGTCCAAGATGCACTATGAAGGAAAAGGCTTGGACAAACATGCACAAGGTATTGTTGAGCCAATAATAGTTGAGGAAAGGCCTAAGTATTTGGGTCTTGGCTATGGACAGTCTTATGGAGAAGATTCCAAAGCTACCATGAAGATAATTGAAACAGTTCCAAGAAGGAGTTTCATTTCAGGTCTTATGCCTCAAGAGTGTAAAGGTTACATTCAGGGGGAATGCAATAGCTTGAGACATATTTTGCACGATGCATATGTTCATAAGCATGCACTTGAATAAGAGAGTTGCGGAAACTCTAAAAGCCTTGAAGAGATTGAAGGTGTTCTAAAGGGAGCTACTTCTTCATTCAATTCACCTACTCATGAAGGCAATAAAGGTGAAAGAGAAAGGTATAAATCTGGTTATAATCATATTCCTTTTGATTCCATTCAGCGTGGTAAATTTCCTTATAAGTATGGGAAAAGAATTGGATGTTCCTTTTGTGGTTTGGATAACCATCATGTTTCTAGATGTTGGAAGAGAATGCCCACATACAGGAAATGTTTGAAGGAAAGGAAGTAAGAAGCCAATGGTCCATTGGACAAGGCAAATCATGTTGTCAAGAGGATGCACATGTGTTGCACTTACTACCATAAGCAAGGACACATTGTTTAAAAGTGTTGGACTCTGAATCCAACAATGCTTCCACGAAACTTGAAAAAGGTGGAAAGAGAAAATGGTAGGAATGGAATGAAAGTTTCCATGAATGATGTGTTTCAGGATGATTCACATGTTGATGCTAATGTGCAGACAAAGGTAGCACCTTTCAAATGGATTGGTAAGAAATGGTTAGAGTTCTTATCCAATTAAGATTGCATGTCTATTGATGCATCTATTTGCATTTCCTTGTTAATGGAATGCAACTTGCAGGGCTTTACCAAGAAGGTGAATGGAAAATGTTGAGTAGGAGACTCACTTTGTTGCTACAACATTATGTTCATTTCAGCTTCGAAAGTACAGTGTGCTTAAGCGAAAGTTGAAGGATGAAATGCATGTATGAGAATGATGTGCATGAACACAGGGATGTTGATGATTTACTTGTATTTAAACATGTATGTGTAATTAACTTGAAGGGTTGATTGCTTTTTTTTAAACATGCATGAAATATTGACTTGGGAAAAGTTGATTTGGTCTCCAAGATGGAGATAATGATGAAGTGTTTCATCTTTGAAAAGAATCCTTGAGATATTTTTCTACATGCTTGGCTTGAAGGGTCAATTATTTTAAAGGCATGTTTTGTGGGCTTATTATCTAGTCCATCATTTGTATGTAGATGTAAAGGCATGGAGGTGTTCACAAGATGTGAAAATCTGCTTCTTTTGTTCAAGCAGGAGTTTAGGCCATCGAGTTGTTGTCTGTATTTTTGTTGTTGTTAACATCTGTTGTTGAAAGCATGTCAAACATGTACAAATGAATTTTTTTTGAAGCAGATGTAACTTCACATTAGTTTGGGCCACCTTGGATCAATGATCAAGGAAGAGAAGTTCAAACTATCTTCTGTGACCATCTCAACAGGAGTTCTGCATGAAGTCAAGGAGGAAAACAACTCTTCCCAGGAGGACCAGCACATCTAAGAAGGAAAGTGGTCAAAGGCTTTGGTTCAGAGGCACTGTGCAAGGCAAGTGTATGGAGGCTGAAAGAAGAGGGTGTTGTTACTCTCATTTACTGTTCAGATCAGTATGTCAGTCTTTTGGAGACTAAAAGTTCTTTTTAGTGGGAAGGTGTGATCCAAAATGGATCTAGAACAAACTTCTAAGTCTAAAGTGTTCCTCACAGAGGAAAATGAAATTCAAGGGCTGCTCTTGCAAATAGTCCCATTGAATAGGACTTTTCATTTTGGATCTATTGCAACTTGAATGGGCTCAAATGGACTTCGGATGCAGAAGTTATCACAGGAACAAGATTTCCCCTTATCCTTAGAAGAGGAGGCATTTCGTATAAAAATGACCTAAAAGGCTCATTATAGAAATCACATCACAAAAGGACAAAGGGAAGGACTTAAGGCAAAGGTGGAAGGAACCTCGATCGCAACCTCTAACTTATCGCATTGGAGGTAGGCCTTCGCGTGATATCGGACCCAGGCAGAGCCGATTGTCATATGCAATGAGTCAAATCGGTGCATCGGCGATATATGTATATCACATTGGAACAATGCATCAGATGTTGTCCAGACCCTGGGCCATTGGGAAATGTGACTAAAAAATGCCAATGCAATCAGCGATCGGTGATCGGGATCACAACAATACAAAGGCCAATGCACATATTACTGCCAATAAGCGATATTGCGATATCCCGATGTTTTTATGGGCCGATTGGTGATATCGACGATTGTGGATCTGTGAATCCCCGATACAAGGGTCACTGTGACATGCAATAAAGGCTTGGCCCGATGAGATTTATGAACGTGATTTCATATTATCTAAAGTCTAAATTTTCGGGTTTTCAATGTATTCCTATGTATTTGGGTTTTAGACCATGCAACAATGCCATTGTGATGTTATGACCAAAGGCGGACCGATGGGAATATAAATGCGATTTCATATTATTTGAAGTCTGGTTTTGTGTTCAAGCATGGATTTCTGTGTTTTTTCATGTATTGATCAATTAATGGGTTTTTAAGCATTTCATTGTGCAATAGCAATATGCGATAAGAGCATGGACTCGAAAAGGTTATATATGAGGGTTGATATTCCTTTGAAGTCCGTCTTAAGGATTTTGGTCAGATTTTTTCGTGTTTTCACGAATATCTCTATGTATTGGAAATTTTTTTCTTTTGAGGAATTTGCCCGAAGAAAGGATACCTTTATATTTTATTTGTAACGGTTCCCATTCTCCTTGCCACGCTGTAAGTGTGTGTTTGCAACAATGATGCAAGAATGCATTATACGGAGAGAGCCACAAATCCATAGAGCCAGATGGACAAGCATAGAGCCATAGCGCCAGAGAGCCAGATGGTTAGACATAGAGGCATAAGAATGATTGCACAGAGAGGAACGTATGGAATCCATAGCGTTGGAGGATTCCTCACAAAAGCCAAAGAGAGCGATTGACAAGGGATGTGCAGAGGCCGAGAGATAACACAGAGAGCTGAGGGACAGAGTCAAGGGTCACAACGTAGTAGAACCAAAGAGTTCGAGAAAGTGAGAGAAGCCACCAGAGGTTGGGGCGATGACAAAGGGGTGATTCCTCAGGAGCTGAGAGCAATAGAGTTGTAGAGCCGAAGAACTTGAGCGCAGCGGAGTTGCAAAGCCAGAGAGCCGCAGAGCAAGAGAGCTCAAAGAAGACTTCTAAGAGCCAAGATGATGTAGTGAAGCTCTAGAACAGTAAAGAGATCAAATGATCAAGTTCTTGTTGGTGTCTGAAGTGTGCTGAAGATAGAAGAAGGAATTCCAGAGAGAAGTGAAAGGATTCTGAGGGATTTGGTGCAAGCTAGAGCTCAGGAATGCCCAGATCACTGATTGAAGGAGTCTAGTCCAGAGAAGCCTAGAGCTGTCTCCAAAGTATGGACAACTAGCGAGATGAGATGGCATTTCTAAACCCATAGGTTCAGTTGTAAACCAATGGAGTTGAGCGTGGAGATTGTAAAAGAATTCAACCATAATCACAAAGAGCCTAGTCGAGTTGATTAGAGCTCAAGGAGAGGTAGCCCAAGAGTTTTGGGTGAACTCCATATTATATTGGTGTCTTATGTGTTTGCTTATTTACTTCTTTATTTATTGTTATATGTATTTTATAGCAGCATAAGCAAGTGAACTTAAAGCACATTAGTAGTTAAAAAGAAACACCATCTTACACCTATTTCAAGCATTATTATTTTCGTAATTGGTTAATCATAAGATCCTGGAAAATATTTAAGCTTTGGAGTGGGAGAGGTTCTTGTAAGCTTGACAAGAAGCCTTTTACTGCCCCATTTCAGATCACATACTACTTTGGGTGAGACCTTAGTCTGCTCTCCGCAGACTGTTGCCGAAAGGGCCAGTAGTACCAGGATTTGTTTGGCTAAATCATCTTTGACCTTGGGTCAGGCCCCTATAAGCCCACAAATTGTTCCGTTGCTAGGATAAGGATTTGCATAAGGGATTTCTTATGTCGTGCCACTGGAATCCAACAAAGAAAGAAATTCAAGGGTGGTTGGACAAGAAGATTCACAAGTTCACGGCGCAGGAAAATAGAAATCCACGAGTATCTAAGGAATAGTTGTTGGAGTGCTACTTATATATGGAAATCCACGAAATTTTCTTTGCATCCTTTCCTTCTAAGTTGTATGAGTGGATCACGAAGCTAGCAAACAATAAGGGAACGTGTAGGCTCAACCAACCAATAGTGTGGACTCCAGAATTAGTGCACAGACTAAGAGCGTCAAGAGATAAGATCATGCGAGCTGTGGACCATTGACTCAACTGAATTATATGAGGATCTATCACTTAGTTCATGGTTGATATGACTATCAGCCATAATGAGGTGGAGAAACACTTCCTCAAGGGACCGCGAGGTAAGTATATTATATCTTTGAACACTTGGATTAAGATGCTATTGTGTGAAAAGTGGGTTATGCGAATAAGTTCATGTTTGGGACTACACGAAGTGGGAAGATATACAAAAGCAGAAGTAGTGAAGAATTAGAAACCAGTCACTTAATTTCACCCTCACGGGAAAGCGAGGAAGAGCTCATGAAAGTCTCTCCGAGAAGCGTGGTCGGTCTGATAAGGTAGCAGATTCTATGCTTATCACCTGCACCTACACCGCCACCCATCTCACCCTGCGCACCACCATCTCCACTGAACCCACCTGCGCCACCACTACGGTACAGTATGGCAAGTGCGATTAAACTACTAGTATTCAGAGGAGTAGCGAATGAAGATCTGAACTATTTCTAGTTCATGGTAAGGGTGGTATGGGAAGCACAAGGAGTAGTGGATGACAATATCAAGAAGGATACACTGGTAAGCGCATTGTAGGATCGCACATTAACATGGTACATCAAACATTCTAATGACCATCCAAATGCAGGAATCGCCGAAATCCAGATTGCGCTGAACAAGGAATTTAGCAGACCAAAGTCGGAGACACAATCAGTTATCGGGTTTAAGGAGATCACGATGCTCCCTACATGAAGACAACATGACTTTGATAGATGTACAACACCGTGCATCATTTGTAGCATCACTAACACCGTACTTAAGGACGACGCTGTCACAGAAAAAAAATTCCACCCAGTTTGAAGATTTGGAGATGGCAATGAGATTGCATGAGACCCCTATACAAGACCCCGATATGACAGTCCAACAAATCCACGCGCAACTACAAAATCTATGTTTGGAGATGCAGAGTTTGAAACGAGATAGGACACCTCTATTAGAGGCGTGCGAGGAGGTATGTTGCATAAAATGGAAAGGCTAGGGTCATGACAGGGACCATTGTCCAGTGTTCATCAATTACTTGGCGGTAGGAGGGCTGATGCTATTAAGACTTGAGGTAAAAATAGGACCAAGCACGATGCCTACTCTATGGTGCGTGATCTACCAAATAGGAGGAAAACAAACTACAGATAATTGTCATCTATTGCAGAATTATACGCAGATGTCCCAGCAATTTTGTTGTAATTTCTGCGATAGGTCATGATGAACGCACGTACAGAAGCTACGAACTAATGATGGATCGGACTCTTGCCTACAGGGTGCAGAATGAAACACGAGCCCTCGACCCAAAAACAGGAATGGCGCGTGATGGATTTTATGGATGTAGACAAGGTCGAGGTGGAATGGGACCAGGAAGGGGTCGTAGACAACTAATTTGTTACAATTACGGAGGGCCAGGGAACTATGCCCGCAATTGTACAAACTCGACAAGGACATCATGTTTGTACTGTACTTAGTTTGATCATGAGGTAGAAGACTACCCTACATTGATAGCGAGTTTGTGCGAGAAAGGGGTACTCCAGCCTCCTCTGTGATGTGGGAGCACCCAGCACCAAAATGAGCAAACATGGGCCAAGGAAGCTGAACAAAGGAAACTTTGCTTTAAAGCAGAAAAAAATAGATTTAAAGCAGATAACGCCGATTTAAAGCATGCATGCGTCTTTTGTGGGACAAAAAGGAGCGGTTGTGATCGGTTCTTCCTTTCAAACGCTTCTTATATAAGATAGAGATCGAGAGGGCGTGAGATATATTTGTTTTGGTAGGCAATTGGGAGTGAACAAGATGTAATCGACAACGATTTGGTTCTAAGGATAGAATGCTTTAGGACGCAATTGTTTTGTAAATATATGTAAGCATGCACTGTGTTAATTATATCTGCCTGCTTGTTCATGTTCCATGTTATTTATATATGCTGCGTGTGTGTCTTTTGTTAAAAGTTAATTTCTGTATTGTTAACTCGTTGCCGTGAATTACTGCGTAACTGTTATGTATTTGTTGACCGAATATAATTATGAATGTATAATGTTGTTTGTTTAATATCAATTTTCCTAAGTTAAACCTCGGATCAGAGCCATGGAAAACTACATTGGCACTATGAAATTGGTGTAAGTCAGAATCTTCAGAGTCGACACCTTTAGAACTGTGATGCGGAGCAATAACAAGTCTCATTTCTCTAGTTTTTGGAAAACCGGTCTATCATTTCATAATGTCAACGTTCAGCGAGTATACTGTCATTGATTGTGTGTGTGTTCGTATTTTTCATGTTGTTCGGTGTATGGCTATTAAGATTGGACTCTGTAATTTTCATGCGATAAAAGACTGTGTATAACTGTAGCTCATAACAGTGAATTGCGTATAAATCGTTGTTTGTATGGACAGCAAATCCCTGACCTAATTGATTTGAATTGATCTTATAACTGCCCCGTGAAATCCTTGAAACCCGTGAACTTAGATCTCTGAGTATAAACCGCTTCTGTTTAGGTTCAATTTATTTGGGAATGGGGATTTTGGTTAACCCCAAAATCACATCCCATCATTTTGGTATCAGAGCAAGGAAAGTTTCCTGCGAAGGGAAAGGATTGCCGAGAGAAGAAAGAAGAATGCAAGCATAAGGGGAAAGAGGTACAATTATGTTAAAGTTGGAGAGCTTATGCAGATGGCGGCAGCAAAAGGTGAGAAGATTTGCAGCAACCTAGAGAAGGATGCCAAAAGACCGAGTCAGGAGGGCTTGGTGAGGTATCGTGTAACATAGGAGACTGTTACTGCAGAGGTTGGTTGCAACTCACAATCATGGTAGTAGTTCTATTGAAGGAATGTAGTGAATAAAATTGCTATTAAGAAGACCAAACGCATATGACCAGGATGTCATAAATATTTGTGCCTCGGGAGTCTGATGCGGGAGCACCCAGCACCAAAATGAGCAAACATGGGCCAAGGAAGCTGAACAAAGGAAACTTTTCTTTAAAGCAGAAAAAAATAGATTTAAAGTGGATAACGCCGATTTAAAGCATGCATGCATCTTTTGTGGGAGAAAAAGGAGTGGTTCTGATTGATTCTTCCTTTCAAACGCTTCTTATATAAGACAGAGATCGAGAGGGCGTGAGATATATTTGTTCTGGTAGGCAATTGGGAGTGAACAAGATGTAATCGACAACGATTTGGTTCTAAGGATAGAATGCCTTAGGACGCAATTGTTTTGTAAATATATGTAAGCATGCACTGTGTTAATTATATCTGCCTGCGTGATCATGTTCCATGTTATTTATATATGCTGCGTGTGTGTCTTTTGTTAAAAGTTAATTTCTGTATTGTTAACTCGTTGGCCTGAATTACTGCGTAACTGTTATGTATTTGTTGACCGAATATAATTATGAATGTATAATGTTGTTCGGTTTAATATCAATTTGCCTAAGTTAAACCTTGGATCAGAGCAATGGAAAACTACATTGGCACTGTGAAATTGGCGTAAGTCAGCATCTTTAGAGTCGACGCCTTCAGAACTGTGATGCGGAGCAATAACAAGTCTCGTTTCTCTATTTTTGGAAAACCGGTCTATCATTTCATAATGTCAACGTTCAGCGAGTATACTGTCGTTAATTGTGTGTGTGTTCGTATTTTGCATGTTGTTCGGTGTATGGCTATTAAGATTGGACTCTGTAATTTTCATGCGATAAAAGATTGTGTATAATCGTAGCTCATAACAGTGAATTGCATATAAATTGTTGTTTGTATGGACAGTGAATCCCTGAATTAATTGATTTGAATTGATCTTATAACTGTCCCGTGAAATCCTTGAAACCCATGAACTTAGATCTGTGAGTATAAACCGCTTCCATTTAGGTTCGAATTATTTGGGAATAGGGATTTTGGTTAACCCCAAAATCACATCCCATCACTCTGACTCAGAATTTGCAGATGATGAGGTCTGAGCCATGTGAAGAAGACCCAAATGTAAACATGATGCTTAGGAGCGGTATGACCAGTGGCGATGATAAGGAGAAGCAGTCCGATGAAAGTGCATGCATTCATAATGCTCCTTCAAAGTAACCCAAATTTCATTTAGAACGCGCGAAGGAGACATTCATGGAAGGTAAGAAGAGCTTCATGGAGACCTCCACTTCAGGTAGTAAGGATCAACTAGAACCAGGAATGGATCCTTCAATGCTCACTAAATTTCTGGAGACATGCATGAACCTGCTACGCAATAGCAAGGTAGTAAAAGGACTATAGGAACTTATCACTGGGTGCGTGGGGTTAGGAGAACCACCCTTGGTCTGGAAACTTAGAAAGCATGCATTGCACACAAGAAGGGAAATGAGGTTGATAGTGCAAATCGGTGAGTATGAAATGGATAAGGTAATCCTAGATCTAGGATAGGATTTGAATGTACTGCTGAAACAAACATGGGAACACATGGGAAGACCCACGCTACAATGTTATCCTATTTAGTTGCGAATGGCGAACCAACAAAATATTTTGCCCATGGGAAGATTGTAAGGGGTAATGGTGGATATTGAAGGTGCGAGCGCACAAGCAAATTTTGAAGTGATAGAGACTGTCGATTACAACAATCCCTATCCCGTGATACTAGGAAGAGACTGGCCATAGATATGAATAGAGTCATAAATCTAAAGAAGTGCAAAATGATCTTTGAGAAAAAGTCACTACACGTAGTAGTACTGCTAGATCCAGTCGAAGGAGCACGATACACTAAACTAGTGCGTGACGATGATAGTGATAATGATCTCAAATGCATCTACAAGATAACTGCGTGAGAACAGGATTGGGTGAATCCAACTGCAGATGGAAGGATTTCATGGGAGCGCAAAATCTCCTGCACTTCAAATTTAGACGAAGAAGTGGAGCAATGGCAGAATCAGCTGCATGAAGTAACAATGCTTAATTGCAACATGATGGTTAGAACATTGCACTACTTGAAAACAGAGGCAAGGGATCTACGTACATATGATGGGTTAACAGCGGTGGATGAATTCCTGAACAAATTTGAAAGCGCAGTACCATAACAGTAGCGGTTCGATGCTCTGAAATGGGCACTGTGCACAATGCCCGTAGGATGGCGGGGTACACATCAGGGGAGTTTTGAGGATTGATGCAGATGTAAGAATATGATGCACCTACGATTTGGAAAACCCTAACTAAGGATGAGAGCTGGTTACCAGGGGCAGAACAACTTACACACCCACCTTTCCTGATGGGTACAAACATATGACATGTAGCCTGCACAAGCACACACCACTCTCAGAATAGAGAATCAGAACAAAACGCAACAGCATGAAATGTGAAGTGTACCAAGGATTATCCACGGAGAAGCATTTGACAGCTTGTGCAAAGTGCTGAACAGGGTTCACGAGGTGAGATGCAGTGACTGGGACTTGTGTGTACTAGTGGTTCAATGGGCCTATATGACCATGTACAAAACCCTGACTACAAAAATGATTCTGAGGTTCAGGAATAGGATAGGGACTGTAATGTTTGAGGGGCATGCAATGATGAATCCAAACATAATAGCACCTACAGGTGTGACAGTGCATGAAGCCTAGGACGAAGACATCACACAGTTACGTGAGGTAGAACACATAAGACTTCAGGAAGCCATTCAATGAGGGAACCTTAGACTTCACGAACTTGAAAAGGACGAGTTACGACTAAGGAAGAAAAGAATTTTGATGGACGAAGTAGTGAAGAGGTTGGAAAATGAGATCAAGCAAGCATGTCTTGTCGATAAAACAAGGATGACAAAGCAAGGTGCGAATGATCATACTCATGAGTTAGGAGAGTATCATCGAGAATTGATTAATCTACTGCCATGGTTAGGACCACATATCACCACATGCAGTAACCAGTGGAATGCACTACATACAGTAGAGCGTGCGACACCGATTGTTGCGAGGGAAATTGAGGATTTTCCACGGACTATACTGGAAGGTGAGCTAGAGCACGACCACCTGACTAGTCGTAGGAAGTTAAGTCTCATCACTATAGGCAATTGAGGGAGAGTGCAGGACTATAAAAGAGTGCGTTTTCAAGCTATGCAATAGGGGAGGTGCGCGCAAAGTTAGCGTGTTGCAAGGTTCGCGCCTACACATGGGGGGCTGCACAGCCACGCGGGTAGGCTAGGAAGTGACCGTTGGTGTCACTATTCATGATGGGACGCCTGGTTTGAGGAAAAATGGAGCGGGGGGTTGACATTTAAGACAACAGTTATGGGCAAGATTTTGGAAAATCGGCCGCCAAGAAAGCATTGATGGCCTCGAATTGGGGGGAACGGATGAATTTGAATTCTAAACGATCTATAAAACTCCAGGGGCTAGCTAAGAGACAACACTTGTTCACTTGAGACTTGAGCGGTTGAATAGAGCACAAAGTGTTGAGCATCAAGCGATATTCGATTCCCTTAGGTTCGTGAAAGACCACATACAGTACAAACAAGATGACGGATACCAGGGCAGGTTTTGGCTTTGAAGAAGTAACCGCTAGCAAGGCTGCACCAACCCATATGGTACATGATGTTCTCGAAGATACTGGGGTCGTGCCAGAAATCCCGAAATCACCTCAGACATCAAGACCGAAAAAAGATAAGCAAACAGCCGGACTAGTCCGCATGTCCCTGAGGAATACATGGTTCGGTAAGCTATCGATGGAGGAAAAGGGCAAGGCTGTCACCATTGAGTCAGAGGAAGAGGAGAAGGACTTACAGGTTATGCTTGGTGAGGTAGAGGAAGAATAAGACATGGAGGCGGACATCCAACCGATGCACTTTGCAGCAAAATTTCCTGAGTATGTCCCTCCATGAAAGGGAAAAATAAGGTACCAAAGGATCTCGATGCAGTGAAGAGTGTGATCTAGAGGCCACTCCTCCTTGATGGAATTACCTTTGAGGGCGTGCTCCTAGGACGTGTGCCTACCCTAAAATTTTAAGACTAGGACCTTGCGGAGAGCGAGAATTCCCACACTTAGAGACATAAATCCTAATGAAACATAATATGGAGGGGCTGGTGATCACATTACAACTGCGAAAATGGCTGCACAGTGTGGAGAAGGCTGAGTTTCTTCATCTACTGTGGATACCACACTTTCATCGCGCGCCCATTGCCATTTTTGTCATCAGATAGCTTCTTTGTCTGGTGTCTGATGGGTACTTATGGGTGGAGGAGCCTATTCCCATCACGACAGATCTCATCCATAGAATTTCTTGGCTTCCCTGTAAGGGAAATCACCCCGCAACAATAGCAAGAAAAAGTGGCAATTTGGCTCTAGCTGAAGCCATGAAGAGAAAAATAAGCTCGAGAAGAAAAAGAGAGGTTACGCCATCAGCAGTATCAAGGATAAAGGGGTGCATGTAGTTGTAGAATAATGAGAAAATGCTGCGGCAATGAAGTATGAGTGCTGGTAGTTGTGTTGGCTGAACAATGCATAGAGGGGGTCCAGTTCAACTGGGCTGAGTTCCTCTATAAAGAATTTTTGCTCCATTGCAAGGAGGCCCAGGAGCAAGGTAAGACCTTCCACTACGCATGCTTTCTCTTATTCATATTGCTAGTAGTGGGAGAACTGCAGGAGGATAGATAGTTCCCAAGCATTGAGCGTGACTTACCAGAGGCTATGAAGTACACATCACTTTGGGTTACCAAGGACACAAAGTGGATTCACGATACAAAGATCTTTTGGATGCTCATGGAGGCGAGCATCGAGATGTGGATTAATAGGAGGCTACGCCTGTCCCCCAGTGCACGTAGGGGTCCACGTAGTTGTAGGATAATGAGAAAATGTTGCGGTGATGAAGTACCAGTGCCGGTAGTTGTGTTGGCTGAAAAATGCATAGAGGGGGTCCAGTTCAATTGGGCCGAGTTCCTCTATGAAGAATTTTTGCTCCACTGCAAGGAGGCCTAGGAGCAGTGTAAGACCTTCCACTACACATGGTTTCTCTTGTCCATCTTGCTGGTAGCGAGAGAATTGCAGGAGGATAGTTAGTTCCCAAGCATTGAGCGTGACTTACGAGAGGTCGTCAAGTACGCATTACTCTGGGCTACCAAGGACACGAAGCGGATTCACGATACAAAGATCTTCTGGCTACTCATGGAGGTGAGCATCCGGATGTGGATTAATAGGAGGCTGTGCCTGTCCCCCACAGTGCACAACAGTCTGCGAACCTTTGTAGACTTCAAGGCGGAAATGCACAATATTTACATCAGGGCACAAAAGGATTTGGCGTAGTAGTGCACAAAGCTCCCATTCATAGCCACTGATGACACAATATTTACATTGTTAGAGTCATGGCCTCCCAAGTGGTGCACCTCAGAATTGGTGGAGTTGGATAAGACAGCAGTGTAGAAAATGAAGGAAGATACCAAGCAACATGTCACCCAGTTGGCCGAGAAAAGGAGCAACAAAAAAGCGGCAACCGAGGTTAGGGTAGCCAGCAAAGTGGCACAGGTAGCTGCAGAGCAAAAGAAGGGAATCGAAGCAGCAACAACATAGACAGCAGAGGCTGAAACAATGCAGCTAGAGGAGAGCCAAGCAGTGTCTGCAGGATAGGAGGTAGAGGACATGGACCTTGTAGAAGAGAGGGTGGACCCAGGAACCACCGCGACCCAACTCAAACGGCTGTGTGTCACAAAAATATCGCGACCAAGAAAAAGGTCAAGTCCTCAAAGTTGGCCATCAACCTGATCACCTTAACTGAAGGTGACCTCAATGACATCGGCGAGACAGTTCGCAATGTCACTAGTGAAGTGCTCCAAGACTTCATGACGAAGCAGCAGAATGTGTTGGGGGTCGTCAGGATGCAGCTGCAAGAGATAAAGGTGTAGCCCCGTCAGGAAGATATCTTGTTTACCCACGTCATAGCGGGCACTTCAAAAGGAGAACATACGTTGTGCGCGAGGATGGCCAACACAATAGTGTTGCGAGAAGGAGTGTTGGTATTAGGAGATGCGATGGACCGAATGATGGTTACCATGATGAAAGGCCTTGGCCTTAATCTAGCTTCCCTTCCCCGAGAAATGCTCTATCAGCTACAGGATGGAATAATAGTAGAGATGTGTTCTAGCGAGAGACGCGTGATCTAGGTTTTGAGTGAGCAGAAGATTAATATAGAACAACTTAGCTTGCACCGCGACGAGCTAGTGTCATAGAATAAATAGTTGGTGCAGACGGTAGATGACACTTGTTGACGCATCCTAGAGCTTTCTATCATAGTAGATCTACCGGGAGAAGTTCAGACTCACATCCTAGCAAGTGGAGTTCACGATGCTAGAGAAGAGACAACAAAGGTGCAGCTGGAGCTGAATCTCCAGATTGCCAAACTGCAGTTGAAGGCGTAGCCTTCCACTCCCCCAGAGGTTAGAGAGCAGTGCACCAACGCTATTGTAGCAGGGATGGAAGAGATTGGAGGTGCAATGTGTGACTTTACCACCATGTTGGAGCAGGTGCTTGAGGAGCTCACAACGTTGGAGGAGGACCCCAACATTCAACGGTTTGAGACAGAGGCATGGAAAATCTAGCAACAATATGACAACATTAGAGGGATTTCATAGACAGTAGTCGTTACTCAGCGGCTTGCAAAGATGTAGCAAGCGAAGGCATTAAAAGAGAGGGTGGACATGACGTGCCATTCAAAAGTCGTTCTCAAAGCGTGCATCCAGTCATGGATTGACGAAGCCTTCACAATCACAACAAATATCGAAGGAAAGCTCGCAAATATTTAGGGCATGAAGGTACATATGTAGCGTAGGACGCTGGAAACAGAGGGGTCAGAAGATAGAATGCAGCAGGCAACAGGTCAGTGCGTTGTTGACATTCAGGTCGTTCGGGACTAGTTGGAGGGACTTTGCAGCAAAATATTCGCTTCAACGGAGTGACTCGAGGGCGAGTCATGATGTTTGTGTTGGGGGCCTCTTGTGTATGGAATCCCCCACAACATGTTTTGGGGCTCAAAGCCCAGGTTTTGGTCAAATATTTTGTAACACTCCGTGAATTGTGGGCGTGAAGCACAAAATGTTCATTGAGTCATAGGGTTGTTCGCCGTAAGTAATGTAATGTCATGTCGGCCTACCCATGGTGCACGAACCATGGGATTGTATAAATAGAGCGAGGCTCTAAGTTGTAAAGAGAAGATGAGATAGATGAGCATGGATGAAGTGAAGAAGATAGCAGATAGAGAAGAATTCTAAGTGTCTTGGGTCGTAGTAGTAGGAAGAGGCTCTGTAGCTGAGTGTGCAAAGGCCTAGTAGAGTCCGGAGTTGAGTGCGTGGACCCCTGTAGCTGAGTGCGCAAGGTGAAGTTGAGTCTGTAACCTGAGAAGAAGAATAATAAAGAGAAGTTTGATTCTAAATACTGTGTATTTGTTTTTGTATGACGTTCTATGCACTTATTGTTTTGTTTATCGCGTGCACTCATATGAATACTGAACACTATTAAGTATAATTAGGCTCATACAGATAAGTAATCAAATAATCTTAGGTTAATAGTAAGGAATTTGGGTAATAGCATGGATTTCACCTCAAACAACACTGCGCGAAGGCAGCATTACAAGTTGCGAGGTACATATAGGTGCAGGGTCAAACCACGGACCACCGAAAAGCCATCAGACATCTCTAGGGTGTAGAAACTTGGTTCTAGCAGCCTCCCATACTACTTCGGGTGAGGCCTCAGTCTGTGCTCCGTAGACTATTTCCGAAAGGGCCAGTGGTACCGGGATTTGTTTGGCTAAATCATCTTTAAAACTAGGTTAGGCCCCTATAAGCCAATATTAATAAAATGTATAAACAGGGAAAATGCCCGATTTGGGTCGAAAAAGCCAAAACATATATACATTGAATTTATGCACTAGGATTAACACGCAACACCACACTTAATATATTATTCAATAAAATAGAATTTCCAAAGTCTTGCCCTATTGGCTCGATTACAACAGTTTGTCTAACCTTTGTTCACTCTCCAACCCTATCTCTCTCACGCCTCTCGCTTACTTACTCTATTCTCGATCATCTAATCTATCATTCATTACATTCTTTCCTATTTTATGAATCAAATCCTATCCTAACTGCATCGACAACACAATATCTATTTTTATCAGCTCAACCATTAAATCCCTATTCTCAAGCTCTGATACACACCTATACTAACAACTTATCTCCTATTCTAAAAATAGTACAATATTATAATTATTACAATAATTGGAGTAAAGATAATTTTCGAGAGATCTAACCCTCTCTACTAAGAATTGATTTTGACCACTCAGGTCAATGAAATTCATCTCTTGTTAGCCACAATAGGTGAACATACAATCACATTCCTAGCTAAGTCCAGATGCTCCTGCATCAGTGGGCTACATCTCCGAGACCTATTCGACAGTGGGGAGGACTACTTTTACTAAGTGGAATCAAAGAAATCGGTTACAATCAACTTCATAAAAATGACCCTAATACCTCCAATCTAGAAGATGGCTTGAAAATGGAGAGCTTCGCTCAAGAAACGGATGTGACCATTGGATTTCTCGCATGCAAACGTGCAAAAACAACTATAAACCTTCTCAATTCTTACAAATTCACCTCTAGCATCGAAAGGAATCTTTCTGGCATCTCAATACTCACTTGGTTTAGGGTTCCACACCCTCTTCCCACTCCAAGTTATGTAGTCCACCCTTCGAGCCGCTCTATTAGTTGAAGTAAATGAGAGGGCTAAATACTTTGGCGTCGACGGATTTTACCATGTTGACCATTTGGTCCGTTGGTGAAGAGCTATGTATAGTAGTGTGGAGGTAATGGGTTCTAATCCCATTGACCTCTATAGAGTTTCCTATAGATTCAAAAGCTCATGAAATTTACCAAAGAATAGCACAAGAATCTACTTCTACTTTCAACCAGCGGAAGCCAATAGATTGATGAAAACCATATGAACAAGAAGAAGATAAATCAATGGAACATATAACGCAATAATTTTTCCTGGGGAAAGCCATGGGTCAAAGCCCCACCTATCTGTATTTCAGTAAATCAGGAATACAAGTGAATAAGCAAAGTTTTTTCTCAGAAGAACAATTATGTACAAGAATGCTCAGCTCACTACCTCAGAAGCCCGCTATTAGCCAACACTTAGCCAATTTCCATCGCCTTCCAAGGCCCTATTTCCTTGAAAAATTCCTATGATGAATATCTCATATTTAAATGGAATTCATGTTTCCAAATATATGCAATCCAAACATAGGTCCTTCTTTGATTTCATGCATGGTATTTACAACTCAATAAATCATACAACTAATAGTACACTAGCCGTACACTTTAGTTTGAACTGGTATTTCTTTGAACTAACATGCATGAGTTTCTCATGAGGGAATCTTGAGTTAATTGGAGTAATACTTGTGGATACACCAGTGCACCAACTGACTGTCAGTACTCTATTAGTTCCAAAAACAATTAAAACTGGTTTAACTGACTATAACTCAGTCGAACTGAGTTTTCTCACCTTGGCATATTTCTTCTCTTTCCTACTGTGGCCTCTTTCTGAACCTTTGCTTTCTCCTTTATGACTTTCAGTAGTCATCTCCTTCACCATGAGTTTCTCACCCATGAGTTGCATCAAGCCTCTACAATAGTAAAGTCTCTTGTTGCCACTTACCTCACCAATCCTTCCCTCCAGATCTAGTCTTTTGGTAATCACCAGTCCTCTGTTGGAACCTTTCGAGCATTCTCCATAACTCCTTTAGGCTTCTCTCATCTGCAAATTTCAAGAACACACTTGTCCTTTTCATTCAACCTCTGTTGAATCTTTAGGTTCTGCCACGTTCACCTAGAATCCCTTGCTAAACTCCTTCATCACTGCACTCTAGTTGTGATCTACTTCTTCCCGCTAAGATTTCTTCACTATGCCTGTAAATCAAATTATCCAAGCATAACCTTTAAACTAGAGATAAATAATACCTGTCAGCTCACCTTTCAAGATCCTGTTGATCTTGTTTCACTTCCTCAACTGCACTGCATCTCTGTGCTACAATATTCATCAGTTCCAAAATCTAACATTCATTCATCACATGCAATTAACTTAACTTAAAAAATCGAATCTTCAAACAAAGTTATTCCAGCTTTGATACCAAAAAATTATGCAGGATAAACCTGCAACCCAGAATCTTCAAACACTACCATGGATATAAGAAATGCATCTCAAATCTCTATCCAAATAAAAATCAATACTCGGCAATTTCAACAATACATATGGAAGTTCTTCAATTCATCCATTAAACATCATTACTCATTTCCATTACATAGGGCTTTTAATATCTGATTTTAGTTCACAATCAAAATTCACAAAACAAATGCCCCAATGTGTTTAATACCACTGCACGCAATGTAAACATGACTCAACTTGCTTGTTTTGATAACCGTGCTCTTTATAGTTGACCAGAATTCAGTAACTTCCCTCCAATAGCGCAAGTCTTTACATTTTATTCAATTCAAGTTTCCACCGTTAAGTCCCAAATGCTTCATTAAATTTTACTTCTGCAATTGTAATTCCTATCAGATGATTCTCAATTTTTGCACCTCTGTAATTATATTGCAATTGCCATTTTTCTATACAGTCTTAAATGCCAGGGTTCAATCTTTAACTTGTTCATACAACCTTTCCAGCACCCAGACAATGTGTTTAGCTACAAAAAGAGTTGTTAATCAGAGTCGATTTCAATCAGAACGCAACATACAAGTTTAGTTTACTAGCCACAATTTCTTCAGCGCTAATAAAACTCAAATCACTCTGAATTTGCATTATAAAATTACACGGGAATCAACCCACAACTTTACCATAACACTGTCTGCATTTTAACTTGATTTATTTACTGTAATTAAGATTGGAATCGATCTCCATCGATTTAGATTCATAGCACAAACTCAATAGGTGAAGCAATCCTAGCAATTAAGCATTCCACAATTCAACACAATCAACATCGATCCAACACATAAAATCTCCATTTAATTAGCGCACAACACATAAAATTCAGAATGGTAGTCGATTCAATTGGATTTGACTAGTTCATACCTTTGATCTTATAATGCAGATCCCAGAACTCATTATTGATCTGAAACGTTGGTTTATATTCCCAAACCCAACTCGTCATTTACCCAGATTGGAAACACTGGCTGTAGTGTGAACTATGAGTCGATTTTGTTCCTTTTTCAACAATTGATACTTACGCCTTCACTATAGTTTCCCACAAGGATATCAATTTCAGTTTTTGACTTTAACCTTTGCATCAGCACAACTTTTCATCTGCCAATTTGAATACCTCATTCGATTGGGACTTCAACCAGATTTCTAACCATAACATTGATTCTCAAAAATAGATTTAAGTTCTTGTATTAAAACAGAAATTCATAAAACCCAATCATCTTTCATCACCGCATTCCATCAACACTACAATATTGATATTAATAATACCAATTCCTTTATTCCGGTAGAGAGTCACAATACAACCCAATTACAACATCGATTATTTAGATCGATTTCCTATTATATTGCAAATTAACCATTCACACAGGATTTAATTTTCGATTCAATGTCTTCTGTCTTCAATAGTTTTGAAATGAACTCATAAACAACGATTTCTCAACCAAATTATATAAAACGGGCATTCTTCATTTAAACCCAATTGTAGAAGATATACTCCACTCCAGAAATCAAACTACGCAATTCTGAAACCACTTTTTACATTAACAATGAAAGCACTTATAGACTTTGTCTTTGCCAGATGTGCAACAGTAATGGCCTTACAATTGCCAAAGGCTTACAAGCCTTGGTTGTCCAAGCTTTACTTCACCTTTCTATTCTACCCTACCTACCCTAATCTGCAATTGAGGATCATAAATTTATACAATTTGAATTGAACCAATTCTGGTTCATATCCCTTTAATCACTCAACAAAACCCCCAAAGATCTCAACAAATCCTAAAATCACTCTTGAATCCCTAAGGATCCTCTCTCACCCAATATTAATGAAACTAATTTCTAAATTAAAATATCTCATCCCTTTACATCCTCAACTGACCAAATTCTCTCATATTTGAGAAATATTTACAAAATCCTCACTTTTAGATTTTATCTCCTATTTTATTTAAAAATACCAAATTAATTAACAAAACAATTAAAATGTCACACCCCCGTTTATTACCTAAAAAAGAATGAAAGTTGGCCTTGATGCTCCTACATCAGCAGGGGGTAGTTTTTAGAATCGACCCCCTAGCAAGTGAGAGGGCCTTTTTTCCCTAGGTGGGCATGCCCGTGGCTGAGTGTGCCCATCCACAGCCATAGGCATGACATGCCACTAAGACACAACATCCCCCTAGTAGGCAGTGGGCAGATTCTAAGAATCAACCCCTTGGCATGCAAGGGGAGATTCTCAGAATCGACCCCTAGCTTGCTAAGGGACCGTGGACAAATGAAAAGATAATTAATTTATTTTCTAAGGAATGGATTTTTTTTGTTTTGTGTATGAACCTAACATCCAACTTGTCATGGGGGTCAATGTGCATGTTTCTAGTTTTTCTTTGTTTTTAGATTTTGTTTCATTTTTCTCATTTACTTAAGCTATTGGTTCTTTTGTAATTTACTTATTTATATATATCTGTATAATGTTTTCAGAAAAGTGGCATCAAGAAATATTTATGTGAATTTTTCTAGACTAAAGACTGCTAAAATTAAAGGTTGATCCTCAAAAAATACTGCTAAACAAACCAAACTTGAGCTAATAAATACAAATAAATAAAGTGCCTCAAAGGATGAGAAATTGATTTCTTACTGGAAGAAATCACAAGAAGCGAAGCATAAAGAAGAAGTATGGTTTGTGAAATATAGAGAAGGCAAACAACATCTATAGATATATCTATATTTTGATATCCCTAAAGATAGTGGAAGTTATTAGGTGATGGGAAAAGTACTAGACATTTGTTTGATACCAAACACTGAAGTTGTTTATGTACTTACAAAACTACCCAAGTCACATGACAAGATTAAATATTAGTTTGCATTGTCAATGTTTGACATGATAGATGAATCTACAAAGACATGCAATCAAATCATAAATTAGATTTCACAAGATATCGTAAGTATTGTTATTTATATTTATGTGTTTTTCATTATTGTAACCATGTCATTATATTTCTTATAACTTAGTTTTTATTAACATATGATATTTTGTTTAATAGAATTTTATTGAAAATATTTAAATTATGTTTGAAGGCATTTAATTCAGAGAGAAAGATATTATGAATTGTCAACAGTTTCTACTCAGGGTCAGAAGAAGATATGGAAAACAAGAAAACAATAGTAATTTGTGATGCTACAAAACTACATCCAAGGGATCAGAAAAGAATGCATATAGTGGATAAATATAGCAAAGGTAGATATGTTACTTTTGAAGATGAGGAAACAGCAACTAATGCTAAAGAATATGTCACCATTACTGAGGATGAGATTAGAACTAATGTTAGAAAGGAGAGGAGCCATAAAAGACCAAAAGTAAAAATGCCCAAGAATGCCTCTATTCTAGTTGATGATGACGATGTTACTTATATAGAAGAAAAGAAGAGGAAGAAAATAAATTTTGATAATTCTCAAATAGTAAAGGCCAACAGTGAAAATCTTAGTGAAAATTTAAAAGAAGGTATGGAAATCATTACACTATGAGCTGATTTAGAGGATGGAATTATTATAAAAAAACAAAATACCATTCGACATCACTTGACAAAAACAAACTTAATTGAGTTTGGTTGTACATTTCAGCTTAATGTCAGGCAAATCTATAAGCCAAGTGAAGGACAATTTAAATTTGAAATGAGAAAGCCACACCACCTACATGTTCACACTTTGAAGGCATTGATGACGTACAATCCTTATGCTCATGTAGTTGATTATGTGCTTCTTGTTGATCAAGTTCAAGTTCCCAACAAAGAAGCATTTTATAAGTCAAAATGTTTTGAGAACAATTATTATGTGCTTGGGGGAAACCATTATGTAGAATCTCAAAGGAAATTGATGGAGGAATATTCCAAGAACCAATGTTATTAAACAATGAAATGCATTATAAAACAATGAAACGTATCATTTATGCTAGTTTATTAGATGCCAAAGCAAAATTATTGGCATGGGATCATAATACAGATAACGAGTATATGATGTCTATGTCTTTAATCCAAAACGTTAGATTTATTCATAGTTAATTTGAATAAAAATGTGGTGGGGATAAGGAAAAGGTTAGTCTAGAATTTCAGAAGGAATGTTGTATGGAAATAAGCTATCACATTGAGGAAAAAATCAATTCAAAAGGCGACAAAGTACATTCTGATATATTTAGAAGTATTGATAACATTTTCCAGTTGGAATTTGGAGCTAGAGAGATATGGGAATTGATTAATGAGATTTTTAGCATGTGGGAGAACATTGGCATTAAAAATCAAAAGGTTGAAAAGTCTAAACCATTTATATGTACCAACATTAAATCAGGTCTTGAAATGAAGCAACTTCCATAAGATATG
Source organism: Pinus taeda (assembly GCA_000404065.3). Classification (NCBI taxonomy): domain Eukaryota; kingdom Viridiplantae; phylum Streptophyta; class Pinopsida; order Pinales; family Pinaceae; genus Pinus; species Pinus taeda. Next base: position 150,807 of record APFE030474184.1, on the reverse strand, counting down.
ACTATCACAACTTGGAGAGAATGGCAAGGAGTGAAGGATGAAAATTCTTTCAAAACAATATTATCTCATGTGAAGTTAGGGAATTCTCATTGGACAAAATTGTGATGAATTTCGAATGTAAGTTTGTTGAATTATTTTTACTTATTTCTAGATTATAATTTTCTTTTAAATATAACATATTGTTCTTGGTAGTATTTGTTATATATCATTATATTAACTTTTTTCAATTTATCTATTCAGTCACAAGGTTTACATTAAAATACAAGAACAAATGGATAAATTGTTGAATGAATATAGTTGGGATGATGTTGTACGCAACTACCCAGATTCAATTTCTACATCAGCACTAAAATATTTTTATCTTGCATTTAAAAAATTATGTTGGTTTATAAATTCATTTTTATTCATCTGTATAGTATTTCAATTTCATAACTTATACATATATTTGTTTATTTTGTTAAAGAGGAATACGGATACAAATGTGGAACGAGATAGTTGTAGAAGCTTTATTGAAAAAATTATGATCGAAAGACTGAAAAAGCCGTGTCTTAGTAATGTTGAACTTGATCCAACTTTTACTCACTTCATTTGGAATGGGCTTCACACTATTCAATATAAAGTAATAAAAGGTGATTATGAAGACATTGATAAACTCATACCTAAAATGGATTATTCCCTAGTTATTGTAGATATTCCCCATGGTTTCAATATCCCAAACATTGACTATGATAGTGACCCTTATACTTATCAAGCTCTGAGTAAAGTGGTTGTCGGATTTGTAGAAATAACATCATCAGTATGGATATTTGTGACATTTCATTCAGACACACAATTGGCAATGTTAATGACAAGCTCCAAGGGGAAAGTAAACTCAAGGATGCAACTTACATGGTAAGACGTCGAAATTGTATGTTTGATTAATGTTAAATAATTCATTTATGTACAAGTTAATTGAACTTTCACTATTTCATGTTACATGCAAAAGTCAAATATTCTTAATCGTGAAGATAAACCAATTATAAATGATTGTGAGTTAATCCATATTGAAAGTTGGACAAAACATGATAGTTGTATGTCTATGCTTCTTAACCGGGTAGATGGAAAGAGTCATTTCCAAGTACTGATTTATGATGATGTTGTAAAAAAACTAACGTACGAAGATAAAGAAGAAAAAGGAGAGATAGTTAATATTTATCAAAAACCACAATCATTGATTAACTATCTTATAGACTTATGTTCAACTAAAGGAGAATGGGTTATGCATTTTTAAGGCTTGGGTAAGTTTTATTATATACAATTGAATTTCAATATCTTATTTATTAATTTATATGTCATTATACTAATTTACATCATTATTTATTTTGTGCTTGATAATTAGGTACAACACTAGCATGTTTCCTACAAAAAGGAAGAAATTGAATTGCCATTGAAAAGACTCAGTACAGTGAAAATTTATTCAGTAAAGAATTATTGCTCTTCAATTTACTCCAGATGAAATGCAAGAAATTTGGGTGAGGAAAGGGGATTTTAACGAATCACGTGTGGAAAAAAAGGCAAAGGAACCTCAACCACCATTAGATGGAATGATTGGAAAGGCATACATTGGAATATTCGTAGACATCAAAGCTCCATTAGAAGTGGAAAATGAGCAAACTGAAGCAGAAAATATTGTGGAAGAGGACAATGATGAAACTCTATAGGACGAAAAGTTTGGATTACATGATATCATTGATTAAATTTAAGTTATCCTTCGAAATCAAACTCATTTTTTGTAACTATTAATTAGTTATACTTGTAATGTTTTGATTTTGACATTTTATCAGAAGAATAAGTATTCAGTTAATGTTGTTATATGTTCAATATTTGTATTATATGATTTTCTCTTTAATTTTTATGTGAATCATTATTTAAAAAAAAAATGTGATTATTATTATTTTTGAACATGAAATTCATAAAAAAAACTATTATTTAACCATTTTTTGTTAAATATTTCATATAAAAATTGTGATTTTGACATGTCATTTCTAGCAAAAGAAAATATCAAAATGTGTAATTTGTTTTATTATATTTATGTTCAAAATGTTTATTTTTATGTCAATTGTTAAAAAATATTGTTTTTTTATAGACAATTATTTGATGTTCATTGAAAAATTAATGAATGATATAAATATGTAGAATATCGAAACTTTGAAATATCGACCTTCTTCTTGAACTATGAAAAAAATAAAGACCCCATTACAACGAAAACAACTAAAAATTAAAAGAAAAACAAGAAAATATGAAGAAGAAAATTACTTCAAAAATTGTTTAATTTGAAAAATAATTATTCACATTTCATACATTATAAAATTTAAAGTCAAAAAATAAGTCTTTTAAATAAAAATGGCCTAATGCAAAATGAACACTTTTGAGAATCAACATGCAAATCCCTAAAATTCTAAAAACTAATGTACATAAAAAATGTAAAGTGTCAAAAGCTATGCTAAAAAAAATATATGTATTCTACATCACCACTTTTCAAAGTCGGTTTAGTTTTTTGCTACCTCAAAAAAATGGGTAATCATATCAGTTCCCGTTTCAAAGTTTACGTTGTTATAAAAAAGAAACTAGAATTTGCATAAAAACACTAGTACAAAATGGCTAATTAGTTACTAAAAAATGACTAAAATTTGCATATAAAAGAATTGTTTCGGTCGATGACCAATAATAGCTAATTTAGAGTATCTTGTAACGTGACCAACTTTTAATCGCTTTTAGCTTAGTCATTAATTGATTGTCTCAATTATGTTGCCTACTAGTATATTTGGTCAATAATTTATTCATTGACTTGATCATTAATTTAGTCATTGATTTGTTCATTAATGTAGTCATTGATTTAGTCATTAATTTGGTCATTAATGTAGTCATTGATTTGATCATTGATGGCCACAATTATTGACCAAATATACAACAAGATATATTAGTAAATAATCACCCAAGAAAACCAATTAATTACTAAAGAAATATGACCAAAATGTTGGTTGTGTTATAAGATATTGTAAATTATCGACTAATAGTCATATATATGCAAATTCTAGTCATCGTTTGAAACCAATTAATGACCAAATAAATATAACTAAATTTTCATTGTGTTATAAGATACTGTAAATTAACTACTAATAGTCGTATATGTGCAAAAATTGGTCATCATTTGTAATCACAAATTTATAATTTGTAGTAGTCATTTATATTTTTTTGGTAGTGTCATATTCATTATATAAATGACTAATTTAGTAGTTTATATTCATTTTATTTACTTTCATTAATAATCGTTATAAAAAACTAATTTAGTCGTATATTCATTTTATTTGTGTTCGTCATTAATAAACATAAACTACTAATTTAGTAGTTTTAGATTGATTTTATGGGTTCATTATTAATCGACATAAATTAATTAGTATGATTTAGCAACTAAATCTAAAAAAACAACATAGAATGTACATGTTCATCTAATATGAAAACACAAGGTTACATATGTTAATTACAAGACTGAGTAATACCAAATGCAACTATAAATAATTTCAACCACAAATTATATTATATAAAATGTCAAGTATTACAATATGAGTTTCCAACTTAATATTTGTTGGAGTACAATTTAGACATGAAATATTGTTTCATCACTTCAAAACATAATCATTGTGTTTCCAAGGCATTGCAAGTGAATTCACCAACTCTGAAGACTTGACCATCAGTGCCTATGTGTGTGTTGTATGAGGGATATTGACTCTATGGGTACCGCGAGACCAATTCTCTTCTCTCTCTTTAATTTGCATTGTGTCACTCTAGTGTTATAGTTATCCTCTTTCTTCAATCCCTGCTTCTTACCATCAATATTGAGTCATTTTCTAAATAAAAAAAAATACGATGCAGAGTATAAGACATGAAATTCGATTAACATTGGAATATAAACTGAATTAGACTATAAAATATTTATATGATCTATACCTCAATATCAGCAATATTGTTAATGTTATTTTTCCCCATAAAAGCATGAAACTTGGACAAGTTTTCTTCAGTTGGGAAATAGTGGCCATTTTGTGCCGAGATGACATGTATAAAAAAATAAAATAAACACAACGGAACTAGTAATTTCTACTAAGAATGTCTCATGCTCCACTTTTTTAGTTGTATTTTTTCCTATAGTTATCTCTAAGAAGTAGTAACACTTCAACAGTAAAATTGGTCAGTAGAAATATAATGGGTGGGGCAAAGTATTGCTAACAGAAGATTACAAGAAACTAAAAAAAATTAATAGAAGACTTTGTAAATTGTGATACTAACCAATTATGTAGCATCGATATAGTAATATTCAATTGTCAACGTACTATTCCACGGGAAAGGAATCAAAATCCCATGAACCAAAAGATTATGTATGCCCCTTCTTTTCCCTGTAATTAATTGAGAAAGATTAGCACATGCAATCTCCATCTAGAATCTCTGGCATTTGTCTATAAATATTCAAAACAAACTTAATGGTACTCATTCATTTTTCTCTAATGCATACAAAACTGAATATGCTAACTTGTTTTGAGCTAGAGAGTTTTGTAATTCATCGTGTCCAAAATCATTGATTATTGTCATGACTGCTTTTTTTAGTGATTAGGAAATAGACCTATATTTGATCAGAAAACACATTTTTTAGAATATATTCCATTTTTCTAATTCAAAGTTAAATTTCCTTTCCATTTATGGCATTCAAACAAGTTGGAATCCTTTCCATTTAATAAATCATTGTTGTAATATACTATTAAACAGATAGCTCCATAATGAAGTTAGTTAGTGGTAGAATACTAATAAATCACAAGTACATGCAAGAAATAACACCACTATATGTCATAGGAATGCCAAGTCTTTATCCTCTTGGTCGGAAATATTACTTCATTAAAACAACATATTTGAAAAAGAGAACTTTTCTAAAACTAACCAATGTCAGTGTATCCAACAACATTGACATTTGTATTTTCATGCCCTCAAAATATGTGGAGGTATAAAACAAGTGTAGTTCACTTCCTTGTAAGGTTAAAGTTTGGCAATCAAACATGTTTTCCCTTAGTCTAATCAAGTTTTAACTTGTCTTTTATAACTTAGAGAGAATGGGAATTCAATGTAGAACAATGACATAAAGCTTTTATTCATTCACACTTACCTAGATCCTAAACAAGCATTGAAGCGTTATACAAATCCAAGCATGTCTCACATTCCCCCAGGAAATAGAATTTCTAGATTTTGACTGTAAACCTTGAGTTTTTCTCAAATTTGTAAACAAGTAACATCATAAACATTATTTATTAGTTGACAAAATTTCTCTTGTGTGGAGATTGAGAAAATATGTGCATACACATATCACATTATAGCATGTTGTGGAGTACATTTACAAGAAACCAATCTCTCAAAATTTTATATTTTGGTAACATTGAGGCATGTGTTAAATTCCCATTATCTAAATCTTTGCACAATGGTGTCATTAATAATTTGAAGGTTCTTGTGTTGATAGTATGATCTAATTATTTCTTTATGCGAGATGTTTTTTCACTACCATTATTAAAATTTTGATGCTTATGAAAAATATATAAATAGAGTGGATGCTTCGAACAATAAAAGAGGCAATTATTTTTCCATTAATATTGTTTATTATTTTCATATGGTGTAAATTCAATATTTCTACTGGTGTTACTTAAAGTCAACCTAAACGGTTCTTTCACATGCATCAAAATAAGTAAAATGTGATAATAGGAAGGACTCGTGCTAACTTTTCTAATCATACATGTTGAATTTGGAAATGTTTTTGTTGTGCTCAATTTCTTATTGGAGTAAGATCCTATCAACTCACAAAGTTTGTACAAATGTTTGAGATGATACTAAATAAGTTGGACCTGGGGGAATGAAGAACAAAAGCACAAAACAATACTTGACTAAGATATATAGATGGTTAGAACAGAATCAACTTAAACACCCATCAACGTTTGACTCTTACAAAGGCAACATCCCACATATTATTGGTTAGCATTTTCAACAATTAAAACTTGTACTGAACCATTTTTTCAACTTTACAATAACATTAGTTCAATGAAGTTGATGCATTATATTTCTTTTAGATAAACTAGTGTCATCCACAATTACTATGCAGAACATGAGTGCATGCTCAAATCGGCCTAACTTCACTGATGTTGGTAATCATCTTCACTAACTAGTGGGTAGATAAAGGATCTTGGTCATTTTATCAACACTCACTGCAAGGGGATATCATGTGATTTTCACTCAACACTCTTCCCACTAGGTTATTGTATAATATAGCCTCAACATTCTCCCGATAAGGCTATTATGGTCTCAACTTCACCAACTAAAGAAAGTATTTGCACTCTTCCAACATGGATATTGTGTTTTATCCCTCCATTAATTCACCATTCTAGAACAACAATGGCACCCCATGGCATGTATCGAACTATTGTGGAAACATTAATCCACCCAAAACTCTTACATGAATAATGAAAAATAATGATTAGTTGTGAGCACATTTCCTCTATCCACACCTAAAAAATTAAAATATCTCCATATCTAAAAAGAATTTTCCATAAATAAAATTTTAGGTAGTTAGGGTCTTTTTCTATGGTAAACCCTCCACTAGTTGACATCACTAACCCTATGGATAAAATCCCTCAAATCGATATTTCAATTAAATAAGTAAAAATCCAAAGTAAAATCTACCCAAGGTTCTCACTTATACGGTGTCCTAGAGTATACATAAGTTTGGATAACAATGTTTGAACATGTGTTTCCTCTTTTAAATATTGGCACGCGTAACAACAATGTCACTTGGGATTCTCCTAACACTTTATTACTATTAGTTTGGGTACTAAGAATATATTACTCAAATGTAATTTACTATACATGGATCTCATTATTAGCATCCACATAAATAAACTTCCTAATATAAAAATTTGAGTTATTCTCATTCATCTAACTAGTATTATTGTAGGTCCAAAACGTTTGAATTTGAAATGAGACTAAATAAGGTGGACATGACATACTAAAGAATGAAAGAAAAAGAAAATACTTGTCTGAGATCTATAGGTGGTTAAAACAGAATCACCTTAAGCTTCCATCATTGTTTGATTCTTATAAAGGGAGCATCACACATATTATTGCTTACACTACAACAGGAAAGGTCATTGGTGACGGTCGAGAAATGCCATCATAAGCTCATTGGTGATGGTCAAAAGAGCCTTCATAAAAAAAAAATGAACATCACCAAAGGTGGCATCGCCAAATGTATAGGTGTTATGGTGACTTTCAAGGTCTGTCACCAATAAATGTTTATAATGAAAAATAGTGACTGTCACCATTTCATATGAAAAATGGTGACAAACCTTAGCCTTCGTCACCAAAAAATTGAAATCACCAATGGTGGTGTCGCCAAAAGTATAGGTGTTGTGGTGACATTCAAGGTCCATCATTAATAATGATTATAATGATGGATAGTGACAATCACCATTTCATATGAAAAACAATTATTTATTGTGATCGACCTTTCATGACCATCACTACTAATGCATATATACGTGGTGTTGTTCATTGACCGTCACCATTTCATATCAACATCAGTGATATATGGTGATGGACCTTTCATGGGCATCACTATTGATGCATATATATGGTGGTTTTCATTGACTATCACCATTTCATATTTTGGTGAGGGTCGAAAATGTCACCATAACCTCATTGGTGATAGTCAAAAGAACCTTTGTCACCAAAAACTAATCATCATCATTCCATCTAAATATCAAGGCACAATGGAATCGAACCACAGACCTCCTACTTGTAAAGAAGATGCTCTTCCATTGAGATAACACCCTTTAAAGAATTAGACTTGCAAGAATAGATCTAGGGGAATAACAAAAAAATCCATAGAGAATAGGATTAGAGTGGGAAAAATAAAGATGATAAGAAAAATAATAACCAGAAATAGAATCTACTAATTTGAACATGTTTAAAGTACATTAAACGAAGATGGCATCCATAGTACATTAAAGTGACATTGGTTAATGTTGGGATTCGTCAATTTCCAACTATCCGTAGTGCCACCAATATAATCAATTCTCAGAAAAGATGTTTCCATTAATGGAGAAGCATGTTTAAAGCTCACAGTTCCTTAACCACTATCTCTAACTAACAACCATGCGTAGTCCTAGCCATTGCAAAAAATGGACTTAAAAGTGAGCATAAATACCAAAATCATAGTACCACCAATGTAATGAACTATGACAGAAAATGTTCCCATTAATGGAGCTGCATGTTTAAAGCTCACATTGTTCCTTGATAACCATTGGCTCCAACTAACAACCATGCATAATTCTAGCACATCACTGCAAAACATGGACCCAAAGTGAGCATAAAGACCAAACGCCTAATCTACCTTAATGGAAAAAATTAAGAAATAAAGACTTACATAAAATTTAACAACCATTGAAAGGATACAAATGTGAAATAAAACATCTTGTTACTTCTCATCAAGGAAAAACAAAATCATATCACCTTAAATGATGAATTTATAAACCTTTTAAGTTCAGAAAATGGCGTTAATACCCTTAACTTTAGTTGGTTGGCAAAAATAAGTCAAGGAGGCATTTTAAAATCAAGAATAATGATTTATTCATGGCATAAAACAAGTTCAATATTAGAGCATTGAAGATAATTAGACTAGCAAATGAAAGACAATATTAAACTAGAAGATATTATCAAAAGAAGTAAAAAGGAAAAGGAAAAGAAGATGGGAACATTTTACTTGAGCTGATAACTAGATCCACATGAGGAACTTAAAATGAGATTCTCCTAACCCTTCAAAGGGAACCCATGACCTATTCACATAAATTATGGTCACAAACAATGAAATATTTGACTACCAATACTCATTCCTTGGTACTATCATAAAAGTGCAATATAAAGCGAATATACCTCTGGTAAAGAATGCTCAGTTTGTTAATTGTACTATCATCACAATCATTAGGTTATCATCATTATGAAAATTCGTTGCATGAAAGATATCATAGCAAGAAATGTTGTCTTTATCACCAATGCAAACTAAACTTCATGTATTGAAATTTGAAACAAAGAAAAAGAACAAAAGTTAGTGTGTTCATATGTGAAATGTTGATAGATACATGCTCCGAGCCAACTAGCTAAAATTATTGATAATGTTATTGACACAGGGTTATCCCCACTTACACCCACTGTATGCATGTCAAATGCATAAATCTTGTATGTCGTAGGAATTTTAACTCTCTAAGGAGTCAAATCTTCAATTCTTCATGAATCGTTTAAGGCCCCTTCATTAACTTCATTATGCGGAAACATGTTATTTGACTACACATATTCTTACCCTTCATTAACCTTTGATTAGGACTTAATTCAACCCACTTTAACCTTGATTAATCCTTAAGCCTCGCATAATAACCATACCCAGTATTAACTTTGGGTAATGCGAACTTAACCCATAAACAATTATCCCATTTAATTCTATTATAACCATCGTATAATGGGAATATACACAAACACACGGGAACTTACATTTTCCACTTTTCCATATCCTTGGCATGTTTATCGATGCTTACCTTTATTAGGCTCATTATCCACTGTAGATTTCCCTCCATCAAATATGATGATTGATGGGAAAAACCCGCTCCAAACACATAAGCCAGACTTTAAATAATAATGAACCACGTTCATAAATTGTCGGGTCCGCACATCAAAGACACCTCCGTAGTGTCCTTTCTCCAATCTTCGATCAAACAACCTATATGAAAATCCTCCACCATCGATCATCTTGCACTAGATCCAATGGCTATTAGAGATTTCGGGTGCACAAATAACACAGAGAATACCCCCCCCCCCCAATAAAGCAGTTTTCACTCTCCATCCTAGTTCTATGAGTCAATCGATGAGTGGAATTGGGTGACTCCTTCCTATTACAACTTACCAATTATTCTCAACCCAAAAAACCATTGCCACTTATAAACTTTCCTTTCTCTTTGACTAATGCCCGAGCTTGTTAGCACCTAATGACCGTAGATCTTCTACCATCAACGGTTTCTTTAGCTCCTCCAGATTCTTCTTCCACCGGAGTTTCCAGTTAATCTCCACCATTCATTCCTTAACTCAATCCTACTCGATTTAATCTTGGCTGCCCAATTCCTTCAACCTCATCTGTCGATCTCCAAGATCCAACAGTTCCCATTCATTGATGACTTGCTTCTTCATTCATCCCTTTACTTTGACTTTACTTCATTTCTTTGGTGTTTTTCTATGGTTTCAGGTTTTCCTCAAAGGATTCGTACTTCTGCTTTCGCTACTCAACACACTCTTGAGCTTGACCTCTACGAATTCTCACATCGTAGTCTCTCCAGAGCTTCACTCTGATTCTTCAACTAGATTCAAAGACCCATTATGATTCTTCTGAATCATTCTCCTCCTTTGTGTAGTTTTACAGAAATCTGTCTGCAACCTCTATTACAGAACCTACAAATTCACATATAATCCATTCATTAAATACTCATTTCACACACTTACACAGTTATCGAATAAACCTCTGTATATATAAGTATAAACCACTTATTACATATCGAGACTCTCTATCTCTCAGGCCTGATCTTCAATATGAGTGGCCTCCCCTATCATAGTCTGCCTATAGGCTTATATTTATACCAGAAAGGTTTTGTTGAACAAATTATGTCTCAGATCCTTAATCTACTTAACTGACTCCTAAATTTCCTATAAGTCCGCTTATAACTCCAGTTAATCCCTAATAACTCTCTCTAGTTCCTCAAATCATGAAAATACCTAGAGAGTTATAATTGACTTCTAACTCTATTATCCTTATTAACCACTCATGTTCTCCTTCATTTGAGAGCATTTACAAAAATCCTCACAACATCTAATTAATTCCTATCCTACTCACTCAAAAGCCTAAACGTTACATTAACTTAACACTTAGGAAACCAACTTCCCTAAAACACATGGCCCCTTATGTCTACCAAAATACAATGATTTTCCTTGGGTTGAATGCTCCTGCATTAGACTCCCAAAGTAGAAAATATTCATGATCTCCTGATCATGTGTCTTCATAAGTTGATAGAAAACCTCCACAGTCCAAAACTTTAGTTTGTAGCTTCCCAAATGCCTTGCACCTTTGTTGTTGTTGTATGTCTACTGTATTCTGTTTCATTTTCCTCTACTTGTTAAACAGGTTCAAGTTCTGATTGATCATCCTTTTTGCTGCTATCAATTTCCTCCACATGGGCTGCTTCATCATCAACTTCCATAATTCTTCAATCTTTGTCTCTAGTTCATTCTTGGACTGGTCCATATTCTGCCTCTTACTTCTTCCTCTTTCTCTTTGCTTCAGCCTGTTGCTGTTGTCCACTAACTCTTTAAACTATTGTTGGTTACTTTCACTTTGTAGTTGTTGGCTTACCTTTCCTTCTACTTTTTCTCTTGCTACCATTGTAGACATAGCTCTTACTCTTGCTCTAATTTTTTTTGCTCCCTTTCATCCTTACCCTCTTTCATGATTATTTCTATCTACACTGAAACATGACTTTACAGCATTCTCTCCAACAATTGAGCATCTCTATTCCATGGATTAAATTCTTCCACATAATCTTCTTCTTTCATTTTTATTTGGCTACTCATCTGTGCCAAATTTCCTCCACCATCTGCAACTAAACCTACACTCACAAAACACTTTCGAAAATCAGAAAAATAAGGCTTATCCGCGTTATCTTCCTTTGGAAACAATTCAATTTTCTCCTCTGTTTCATTCTCCTCTGTCAGCACATCAGTATGCTGTGTTGAATTCTCAAAATAATACATGAGACTGTCATCTAGTCTTTATTCCACACCATATGCTCTAATGATGTCTTTCTGCTCTTATCCACTGTAGTGAACTCCTTCCTTTGCAATCACACTGTTATACTCTGAATTTCCCAACAAATATTCCAGCAATGCAATTTCTTTGTGACACTTCACAAGTACTTCATCATCACTTATAATTACTGCATTTATAAACAAATTGTCAGTTTGAAAATTAGAAGGCTCAACAGTTTCAACTGTTGTTTAAAATATCAGTTCTTCAAACTGAACTTCATCTCTTTTTCCCACAAGAAATTGTCCCTGTGTTGTAACAGTTTCATTACTAAGTTCTTTCTGATGCAATAAGTCACTGCCTTCCTCCTTCAAGAGATATTCTCCCTTATCCTTTATTCCAAAGTATTCATCTTCTGAAAGATACTTTTCCATACTTTTGACAGCTTCAAAAGATTCCTCATCCTCTGCAAACCCTCCTTTGTTAGTGACCAATCATTAGATGTTCTTTCTCCCAAGGTTAAATCCTTTGCATAGGTTTCTTCCTTCATAACATATTTCAGTAGATTTCCTTCTTTTCTACTGACTATCTCAACAGCTTCCATGGTTAATTCCATTGTGCCTATGATCATGGTGATTTGATGATCCTTTACTATGTTTTCAGTTAACATAGTCTCTTCTTCAAGTTTCGCTCTAATCTCTTGTTGTTTACCTTTTCAAAGAGCTATCCTTGTCTCACCTTCTGCATTCATATTCTCCTATATTTGTTCTGCATCTACAGACAAACTATCAACTTTAAAAACATAAGACCCTATGGTCCCACTTGTTGTTTCAGCCATCATATCTCCTTGTTGTTCCAAGTCCTCTTTATGACTAAAAAATTCTTTGATTGTCTCCTCTTCAATCTCCTCAAGCATTTCACTTGGTTTCTTGATATCTTTCCCCAACTGTATATGATGCCTATCTATCTCATCTTCTTCCAGAACAAAATTTTGATTTCGCTTGTCTTCTTCCTCCTTTTTCATGTCAATATTAGCAAATTGTTGTCCTTCACATGTTTCACCTACAAACATAGACAAATTTTCATATTTAAAACCATGTGACCCTTTAGCCTCACTTGAAGTTTCAATCTTCAAGTCTTCATCTTCACTCAGAACTTTGTAGGAATTTACAGGGTAAGTTCCTCAGACAGAACACCAAAAGGACACCGCTCACAAACAGATCACAGATCAATACACTAGTATTTTGAAGTGGTTAAAACCCTCAGAGAGGGAAACAGTCCACGGCCTGCGCCAACGTGGCTACTACAGGCAATTTATTAATAAAAGAATGAAAATTTACATAAGCTTCTCTCATGCACGGTTAACCTACAAATGACCCTCCATGCGCTTTAAATAGAACTCATGGACCAATCGGGTGTCAAGCCACGGATCAAGTGTCGGTAATACCGAGGAGAGAGTGAACCGTCGGATCACTACATATCGTGACCGTCGGATTGTAAGTGACAAAATGTACAATGGTAAAGAAACACACTTTACCTAACTCTATACCTAACTCTATACTAGACCAAGTTGAACTTAACTATTTCCTATGTGTCGGAATATCCTAACAACATTGACATCAATCATACAAAGTCACAGTTGTATTATGAGTTTTAATTTATAATTGTTGTGCGCCTGTATATGCATATATACTGTGTGAGCATGGTAGCAGATCCTCTGTTCCTCATACATAGCTTTGTGCGTAAAGGCATTTCATCCCAAACTGAATTGGAAGGGCTTGTGAATTTTACACAAGAGGAAGTTGTTAATTTAATGACAGATGATCTCGGAGACTTGACAAGGGAGAGAGAGGTAGATATAGAATATATTTCAATCAAATTAGGGAGACTATCATTAGAGCCAGCCAGCAGTACATCAAAACATATAATATTAAACACTAAGAATATGAACCCCTAGATTAATAAACTAAGGAGATTGATATTATAAACCCAAGGTACATAAACCCTAAAATAAACATGGTTGACTATGGTTGACCGTGGTTGATTTTCATATTGAGACAATCCTTGTTATAATATGACATTGGACCATGGTTGACCATGCTTAACCATGGTTGATTTTAATATCAAGACAATTTTTGTAACAATGTGACGTTCGACCATGGTTAACCATGATTGAAAATGGATGTCCATGGTTGACCAAGTTTGACCATGATTGACCATGGTTAACCATGATGATCATATTAAGACAATATTTGTCATAAAACGATGTTCAACCATGGTTGAGATAACCATTGATTTTCATATTGAGAATCTCTTTGTCACAATGTGACATTTGACCAAGGTTGACCAAGGTTGACCATAATTGACCATGGTTCACCATAGTTGACCATGTTTATGATATTGAGACAATATTTGTCATAATGTGACATTGGACCATAGTTAAGACAATGATTGATATTCATATTGAGACAATCTTTGTCACAATGTGATGTTGGGCCATGGTTGACCAAGGTTGAATAATATTAAACCCAAGGGACTAATATTATAAATTCAAGGTATATAAACCTTAAAATAAATATTATAAACATTAATATAAACATGGTTGACTATGGTTGACCATGGTTGATTTTCCTATTAAGATAATCATTGTTACATTATGATGTTGGACCATGGTTGACCATGATTAACCATGGTTGATTTTCATGTGAAGACTATCTTTGTCACAATGCGATGTTTGACGATGGTCGACCATGATTGACCATGGCTGGCCATGGTTGACCATGGTTGACCAAGGTTGACTAGATTATCATATTGAGAATATATTTGTCATATACGACATTGGACCATGGTTGAGACAATGATTATTTTTCATATTGAGACAATATTTTTCACAATGTGACATTGGACCATGATTGACCAAGGATGACCATGATTAACCATGGTTGACAATGATTAACTATGGTTGACCATGATTATCATATTGAGACAATCTTTGCCATAATGTGACGTTGGACCATAGTGGAGACAATGATCGATTTTCATATTGAGACAGTCCTTGTCACAATGGAACATTAGACCATGGTTGACAAAGGTTGACCATGATTGATGATAGTTTACCATGTTTGACCATGTTTGACCATGGTTGACCATTATTGATATTATAAACCTAAGGGAATAATAAACCCTATGGATTAATACTAAAAACCCAAGGGACTATAAATCTAATGGAATAACACTAAACCTTATGAATATGAACCCTTACATTAATAAACTAAAGGGATTGATACCATAAACCCAATGGGATAATAAACTAAAGGGATAAAAATTATAAGCCGAAGGTATATAAAGAAAATAAGATAAATATTATAAACCCTGAAATAAACATGGTTTACCATGGCTGATTTCCATATTGAGAAAATTCTTGTCACAATGTGACATTGGACCATGGTTGACCATGGACCATGATTGACCATCATTACTTTTATAGTTGAGACAATCTTTGTCACAATGTGATGTTGGACCATGATTGATTTTCATATTGAGAAAATATTTGTTACAATGTGATGTTGGACCATGGTTGACCATCATTATAAACACAAAGACTTATATTATAAACCTTATGAATAATATTATACCCTAGCAATATGAACCCCTTGTAGAAAATCTCACTGTAGATAATGCAATATACTAAAGAAAAATACTTGATCTACTTCTACAAACAAACTTGTGGAAGCTTAATCGATTTTGAGCAAGATCAAATAGAACACATATAATAGATGAAGAAGAAACAATCGCACATGAACACAGAAGAATACTCTAGGGAAAGCCTCAGCTAAAAACCCCGCTATATGTATTATCATATAAGTGGAAATATCTCAAGATTACACAAATATTTAGCTCAAAAGCTATCCAGCTCTCAATACAATCCCTCACTGCTACTCATAGATTGAATACACAACACATATTCCTTCCTTCAGTCCTCCAAGCCTCCTATTTCCTTGTGTAGTTTCTCCTGGGTCCTCAAGCTGCCACCTATGTGTAATTACCTCACACACTGCTCAACAAACTCATAAATAAATGCGCAATCATCAAGGAAAGAATTCCTTCTACATGCAAGAGATATCCTCATGGGAATATTCTTACAACTAATAGTACAATGTCCCATCCTTTAATCTCAACTGGGTCTCTGTCTGCACCGACATGCATGAGTTATTTATGAGAGAATATTCAGTTATCTGAAGTACACTAGTTGCATGCATGCATGCATTGACTAATTGAACTCATAATCACTTCCACAAACTATTGGAACTAATCTAACTAGACTTAACTTAGTTAACTGAGCTAAATAATTACAACTCAAAGTACAACTCATCCTAATTTCCTTAATTAAGGGATGACTTCCTCAATCAAAGGGATAACTATTGCATGTCTTCAAATAGACTTCATGTTTGATTTTCTCTAACTAATTAACTCAAGATTAATTAATTAATTATTTTACAAACAACTTCTGAGCTCAAATTTGAATTTTAATTCACAATTTTAATTTAGGGACTAATTAAAATTGGAATTTATTTGTCAAATACACACATGGAAGAGACAAAATAGGAAAGATAAACATGATATTGTATCTATTATTTGACAATGATATACATTTATAGTACATTCGTGTGATCTCTTGGTTCCACATCCCAAGGTCCCTTGGACTCTCATGGTTGTTCACATTGTACACCAACCCATAGAGGATTAGGTGTCCAACATTCCCCCCCTTAATCTGAAGGGTTATGTATGAGTCCAAGAAGAGAGCTGTAATACAAAATGTGCAAAAATGCATGGCAGCACTAGGCTGAATGTGCTCTCTGAGATGTTGGTATTGTTAGAGCCTAGATTGACCTCAGGCTGAAGGGAGGAAATCCTAGGATAACCACAAACCAAGCTTAACCTGGTAGCTAGCCCTACAAATAAGAAAGGCTTGCATAAAAAGTTAGTTAATGCTTTGTGGGCAGACAGGGTGAGCTAAAAGAAGTCCATTGGTATGTCTCCATTTGAACTAGTTTACGAAATTGACACAGTCTTTCTGACTTCTCTTGCAGTTCTAGTTGTGAAACTTTTACAGGAGGTTGGAAGTGAGGAAGATGATTTTCAACGAAGAATCAATCAAATGATCCATTTACAGCAGACCAAGGAGGAAGTTTTCCAAAACACTTTCAGATTACAGGAGAAGATTAAAAAGATCTATGATCGGAAAACAAAAGCAAATAAATTCCAGCTTGAGGATGTAGTGTTACTATGGGATGCTAGGAATGAAGATAAAGGCAAGCATGGTAAGTTTGAAAACTTATGGAAGGGACCCTATAATATTGTTGCATACAAAGGGAAAAATGCATTTCTTCTCAAAGAGATGGATGGACCAGATTGTTCAGGAGGACCAGTCAATTGTAGGCTCCTGAAGTGCTACTTCTTCTAAGGTGATTTCTCAAATCATGAAGTGATAATTGTATATACCATTTTCCTTCATTGCAAGTGTTCAAAAGATACAATTCATTTCAGCTTGGGGCCCAAGGTGAAGGCTATAAAGTTGAGTGACTTGTATCAGTCTTTGAGTCTTGTATCAGTCTTTGAGTCTTGAGTCAGTTTGAGTCTTGAGTCAGTTTTCATGGTGTCATTTTTAGTCTTTGAAGTATCTTAACCGTATTGCCCAATGGATGAGGCACTAGTCTGCTTGTCCCAAAGATCTATGGTTCTTGGCAACTCCAAGGAGCTACCATCTCCATTGGAGCCAATGTTAGTGTCAGTGTCTTCACACTGCCATCAGTGATCAAAATTACTCTTTTGCATTTCATACGAGGTGTCCCATTTTGATGAGTTGCATTCCATTAGGTCATGGATCAACTGATGGTAGGGTTCATTTCAATTTTTTCCCTCATGACATATATCTGCTGACCCCCTTTCATACTTTTCAGTCAATGGTTCAGGTTTATTTTCAGTTCATTTCATCAAATAGGTCTTAGGTCTTAGGGTTTTAGTTTCATTAGGTATTAGGGTTTTACCACGGTCAAATTTTCAGTAACTCTTGATTAATAATGGTCAGTAAATCAGAAAAGTTTTAATCTCATAATTTGTAAACTTAATAAATTTTTCACCTCAAAACCAATTTTGAGGTGAAAAAAGAGCATTGGTATATTATTTGTAAATTTCATTTAATTTTATTTTTTGTCATATGTAATTAATAGTTTCATGCTGCTCTTGGTCACTTGCTGATATTTCCAAGTACATGCCACTGCAAAAGTCAAAGAAATCAAACATTAGTTCACTTGTTCAAAGAAAAAGATCAAGCATCCAAAAAATAGAGTATTTGAAAAGCAAATAGAGATTGAAAAGCAACTAGACATTATAAAGTGGGTTTTGAAAGTTAAAAATCAAAAGTTGAAAAGCTATATAAAGGTCATCCCTCCCTTAAGTCATTTCATTGTTTGATTTGAAGTCCATGAGCTAAAAACACAATTTTGAAGTGTTAGTGAGCAAAGGGTGCATTCACTATGTTTTTAGAGAAATCTGACTGGTGCTATGCACCAAAGGCCGATGCTATGCATAGAGCTAGTTTGTCCAAAAATCTAGTTTTCGGCCTAGTTTTTCTACAAGTTGACTTTTTCTCTCATCATGGATGAATTTATGATTGTAAATGATGGTATGCTATGTAAATTTAATTGTAAAATTACCTTAGAGGGTAGATTCATCATTTTTAGGTGGTTTTGTGGTCAATGAATTAGTTTCCATGCTTATAGAGGCAAGCTGTTCCACTACCTATCTTCTTGCTCCTTGTTAGGAAATAGTTGTAACAGCTCTTTATCTCTTGGATTCGACCCCTGATGGCTAGCATAGGTGGTTTTGATGCCTATATTATTTATTTTTTCAATCATTAGCAAACGTTGGACACTCTTGGATGCTCTGAGCTACATTGTACATCTCTACAACAGTTTGGCAAGGAAATAAACCAGAATTTGCAGCTATTTTTGTGGAATTCTTGTGGCAATGTGTTTTTATAGTTTCTCCTTCTGTTATTAGTTTTTCTCATGTGTTGTGTGTGCCAAAATCTAATTCATTCTTCTAAATTAAATGAAATCAAGATAGATAGGTATGAGCTCTTTTGCCTTCCTCTTCACTTATTTCAGCATGGTTCTTCAGAGTCTTGAAGTTGTAGCAACCATAAATCTCTCCAGGAGATTAGATAATACTGGGATAAACACCACTCAAATTGGGATCATTGAAGATTCTCTTGTCAAGATGTGAGAAAAGAATGTCATGGCCAGAGGGGGAAAGGAACTCTTGAAGGTCTTAGCGGAACTTGATGAGCACTTCCTTTCGACTTCTGAGAGCAATTATGAGGTCTTAATGGAACTTTATGAGCACTTCCTTTCAGGGTTCGAAAGTGATTATGAGGTGATACCCAAATCAGTTAATAGATAAAGATGCCAAAGGATCTTGAGCAGTCTAATAAAACTGTTGTTGAGCACTTCCTTTTTTTGTTGATGAAACTGTCATACCAGTGGAAGTGTCAGTGTTAGAGCTGCGAGGCTAGCCAAAATGGAAGATCTGACAAGTAGAAGAGCCCAAACAATGGCAGTGTTGGTGGTAACCACATTCAAACACTTCGCCCACAGTCACTGCATCATGGCAGACACCGTCTATGCACTGCACTTTTGCTGCAATACCTGTTGACTGTGTCTAGAGGAGGGTTGCCATGGCAATTTTGTTAGCAGTAGCTAGGCTTGGCAGGACCACCAGGTTGAAGAACCCCCTCTTGGCCCATCTTTCTCGATCAAGTATATTGTCAACACTTCTAGTTGGAGGACATGCGCATGTTCAAAATCTTTCTTCTCATGTAGCACTTGATGCTCCAGCTCGTAGAAAATATCCTAGGGTATGATATATTGGCCTTTACAAGGATTCTCCCAATCAGGCATGGACTAGGTAATTTGCATCGAATACCAGTAAACTTGTTGAGGCTGTGGTGTCATTCATGGGTGTATTGATTTCTGATGGGACTCTTTCAACTTTTCTCAAGAAACCAGGAGATAGAGTTGAGGTTGATGAGGCCATAGCTCAAGTTGAGATGGTCAAGGTAACTGTTGATGTTAATAGCCCTGAAGTTGGTTTCATTGAAAATTTTGTAGCTTTGAACGAGAAAGGGAAAGAATGGTTCCCATGACAAGACTATGAAAGCGAGTGGCTACACGTCTGAAAGACTGATAGAACACATTTGCTTTGCTAACTACATTTAATGAAGTTGACATGAAAAATTTGATGCAACTTCGTTCTGAGTATAAAGATGCCTTCCTTGAAAAGCATGGTATGGCAGCGACAAAGGGGACCACATATGGCAAATATAGTGTAGTGAGAAGGTGAGTAAGAGGAGTTTACCAATGGAGACACAATGAATTTACCAACGCACCATCTTGGAAAGTAATGTCTCAATGCAACAATACATCTCCTTCATTAGTAAGATTATTGTTGAATACAACATGTAGTAACGCACTCAAGGCAGAGAGAGGTTTCAGTCTACAAAATATGCACAACAGAGGGATAAATCTGATAGGAGTTACAATACAGACAATTAATTTGAGACCTTCACACCTAGGTATGGGGGAAAGATGTGAGTTTTTCTATATCAGGAAAATGGGCACAACTTCTATTGGTTTGCAGGAGCAGAGAAAATGGCAGTTACATGGCAGAGATCATAGCTAGAATTTAGTTGAGAAAACATTCATGAAATGCAGAACTGACATGCATAGAGAGGTCACAAAACAAGTGGCTCAAAATGAAGCAGGGCAAGAATATGCCTGCAACTCTGATACCATGTCAAACATGCACATGGCAGAGACAAAATAGGAAAGATAAATGTGATATTGTATCTATTATTTGATAATGTTATACATTTATAGTACATCCGTGTGACTGTTGGGTTCCACATCCCAAGGTGTCTTGGACTCTCATGGTTGTTCACATTCTACACCAACCCATAGAGGATTAGGTGTCCAATGGTATCCTGAAATTCTATTTATAGGAATTCTAATTGTAGCACTTCTATTTTTAGCATTTCTTGTTGCTATTTTCAACACCCCTTAATTAATAAACCTAAGGGATTGATATTTTAAACCTAAGGTAATAATAAACGGAAGGGATTAATACTAAAAACCCAAGGGATTATAAACCCATAGGAATAATGTTAAACCAAAGGGATTAATATTATAAAACCAAGGTATAAACCCTAAGATAAATATTACAAACCCTAAAATAAACATGGTTGAGCATGGTTTACCATGGTTAATTTTCATATTCAAACAATCTTTGAGAAAATGTAATGTTGGACCATGGTTGATATTCATATTGAGACAATCTTTGTGACATTGTGACATTAGACAATAGTTGACCATGATTGACCATGTTTGGTGATGGTTGGGAATGGTTGTCCATGGTTGATTTTCATAGAGACAATATTTATCATAATGTGACATTGGAACATGGTTGACCAGTATTATAAACCCAAGGGATTTATATTCAACCCCGGGATTAATTTTATAAACCCTTTGAACAATATTATACGCTAGGAAAATGAACCCTTAGATTAATAAACCCAAGGGATTATAAATCCAAGGGATCAATATTGAACCCATGGGATTAATATTATAAACCAAAGTTATATAAACCCTACAATAAATATTAAAAATGATAAAATAAACATGGTTGATCATGGTTGACCATGATTATCATATTGAGACAATCTTTGCCATAATGCGACAATGGACCATAGTTGAGACAATGATTGATTTTCAAATTCAGGCAATCTTTGTTACAATGCAAGGTTGGACCATGTTTGACCATGCTTGATATTATTAACCCAAGGGAATACTAAACCCTAGAGATTAATACTAAAATTCCAAGGGACTATAAACCTAAGGGAATAACATTAAACCCTAGGAATATGAACCCGTAGATCAATAGAACCAAGGGATTGATATTATAAAGCCAAGGGATACAAATTATAAACTGAATTTATATAAACAATAAGATAAATATTATAAGCCCTAAAATAAACATGGTTGACCATGGTTATACACCCATGGTAAATTGAGACAATTCTTGTCATAATGCAATGTTGGACCACGGTTGACCATGATTGACCATGATTAATTCTCATATCGAGACAATATTTGTCACAATGTGACGTTTGGCCATGATTGATTTTCATATTAATAAAATATGCTTTACAATGTGACATTTGACCATGGTTGACCATGATTATAAACCCATATATTTATATTATAAACCCTAAGAATAATACTATACCATAGGAATATGAACCCTTAAATTAATAAAACCAAGGGATTGATATTTCAAAACCAAGGGAATAATAAACCCAAAGGATTAATAGTAAAAACCAAAGGGATTATAAATCCAAGGGAATAATATTAAACCAAAGGGATTGATATTATAAACCCAAGGTATACAACCTTAGATAAATATTATAAACCCTAAAATAAACATGGTTAAGCATGGTTTACCATGGTTAATTTTCATATTGAGACAATATTTGTAACAATGCAATGTTGGACCATAGATTACCTTGGTTTATTTTCACATTGAGACAATCTTTGTCAAATTGTGACATTGGACCATACTTGACCATGATTGAGCATGTTTGATGATGGGTGGGAATGGTTGACCATGGACGATTTTTATATTGAGAGAATATTTTTATTAATGTGACATTGGACCATGGTTGACCATGATTATAAACCCAAGGGATTTATATTGAACCCCATGATTAATACTATAAACCCTTTGAACAATATTATACCCTAGGAAAATGAACCCTTAGATAAATAAACCCAAGGGATTATAAATCCAAGGGATCAATATTAAACTCAAGGGATTAATATTATAAACCGAAGCTATATAACCCCTAAGGTAAATATTATAAATTCTAAAATAAACATATTGATCATGGTTAACCATGGTTGATTTTCGTATTGAGACAATCTTTGTCATAATGCGATGTTGGACTATGGTTCACCATGATTGATTTTCATATCAAGAAACTATTTGTGACAATGCGATGTTGGACCATGTTTGACCATGTTTGACCATGGTTGTTTTTCATATTAAGTCAATATTTGTCACAATGTGACATTGGACCATGGTTCACCATGATTGATTTACATATCGAGAAAATCCTATGATAAATCCTAAAACAAATATTGTAAACCAAGGTATAAAAATCCTATGATAAATATTATAAACACTAAAATAAACATGGTTGACCATGGTTGATTTACATATTGCGACAATATTTCTCACAACAAAATGTTTGGCCATGGTTGATCATGATTGATTCTCATATTGAGACAATCTTTGTCACAATTACTTTCACAAAATACGAAAATTATTTTTCACAAAATTTATTTTACTTTACACATTAAATTTACCTTGATTTTACATAAATTATATTTTAATTTTATTGCATGTATAAAATCAAAATAAAATAAATTTTAGATCGAATCTTAGCCAATGAAACTTTGTTTTTGTACAATATACTTGAAAACACATTAATTTTTTAATCAGAACTTTGTAAGTAGGTAATTTTTTGTTTACAAAAACAATTAAATTTGGCTGCAAAAATAAAAGGCTTGAAGTTTTGGAATAGTTAAATATTGAAACCGTTTATTTTCTATCATGTTCGATTTGAAACTCTTACACAATTGTTGATTAGCTAAAATTTTAAGGATGATAATTTATTTTAAAGTTTAGTATCTTTAGTAAATCTTACTAATTCATAATATCCAAGCTGTAAATTTTTTAACTATATTTCTTATACATTTTTATAATGATTTATATATTTGTATAATATTTTGATAATTTTTAAGGTAAAATGATTTTATTCTTAAGAATTTGAGTGATTTTTTTTTAGAAAAGAGGAATTTTATAATTTTTTTTGGAAAAAACATGGGAAATGAGCCTATTTACAAGTATTAGCCCCTAAAATTTTCCTACCTGTAAAGATTTCACACAATCCAAATGTACTCAAGTACAAATGGTAAAGATATCTTAACATACATATATTTTTAATTATAAAAAAAATCAATTTAAAAATACAATTATGAAATTCTTAAAAGATACTCCTCAAACTTAAAAAAAATAAAATTGTTGAGGTATGTGCTCTATGTAAACCAAATCCTATATCACTCAAATGCAAGGCCCCATTCGTGAAATAAAGTAATTAAACTCGCATAGATAATCTTCAACAATATGGACATTTTTTTCATTAAAATATGTGCTTCATATCACCCAAATGCACGACCCCACTCAAGAAAGTGAAGGAAATAGAGGAAAATTTGCATCAATAATAATAAAATACAAATGTGTCACTCAAATATGTTCTCTGTGTGAATTAAATGCAAAGACTCACTAAAAGGAAACAACAAATGTTTCATGAATAATAGTAATAATGTGTAAAGACACCTTATGGTCACAAGTTTTAATGTTAAAAAAATTATTGGATCATGAAATTTACAATGAAAATATCAGTAGGATGTGGTATTCTAAGTAGTGTTTTGTTTTGTTGGATTTGGTTAAAGCTTGTTCAGATTTTTTTTTTTTTAATTGTAAATTTAAATTGTGGAAATTTCAAAATTCAAGTGTTTTAAAGAATTTTTAAGTTGGTAAATTTGTTTATACATATAAAAACACATTTTAAATAATAAAAAATTACAATTTCACCATAATTATATTCTTAAATTTCAATAAAAAATACATTTATTAATTAAATTGCTAGTAAATGGAATATGAACACTTCTATATTTTCAACAATGGAGAGTTCTCTTTTGAAATTTTCAATGACACTTAGTGTGTTTTTGGATGTGCTAAGTAGTTAAAAAAATTTAATGCTTTATTAAAAAGAATTAAAATATGTAAGTTTTAATCAATTATGGCTTTTATTTTTTAATAAATTTTATTATTTTAGCTCATGGTGGTGTTAATTTGCTGATAGTCATACTATAAATTACATGCTATTTTTCAGTAGGTAAGCCATCCTAACCACTACTAATTTCAATATGAGGCCATAATATTTCATTTTCATGTTCATGGAAAACCTCAAATTCATCACCCTCATGAGAAACCTATAAAAGTAAGGTCTCTTTCAAAGTTTAACATCTTACTTTTAGGTGAGAATTTAGCAGCTCTCATCAACAATTGCAAGTGGTTATGCCTATTTTTTAATTGGGGTGGTCGTTATTTTGTAAGAATTTTTTTCTATTGTATTTTTTTTTAAAGTAAAAGAATCATTGTGGTGAAAAGAGACATGTTTTGGTTTACCAATTACTTCAAAAAAATACATGAGAAAGTCCTAACAAAAGATAAATTCACATGAATGCAAGAGAGCTATCTACTCCTCAATATGTTTTGGGCTTTACCCATACAACCAAAACTTTACCATACCATGAATTCTTAAAATTTAAACGATGAGTTTGAATGCGTTGACTTATTCAGTGTTGGTCTAAGCAGCTCATCAAGCAAGAAAGAAATGTAAAGAAACTGAACGGAAATTAAAATACACACAAGTAAACACTAAAACTTTACATGGTAAAACCTTGACAGTGTGTCAAGGAAACCTCCAAGAGGCAAGGGATTGGAAATATTTATTAAACAAGAATTATTATCCATGATACTGCCTCTCAGGCATTCACCAATTTTATATGAGCCTTTCCTCTATTACATAACTTCTACTCTTATGAATCTCATTACAAAAATAACTTATAAAAGAAACTGGAAATAATTAATAAATATTTTACTCATAATTACATTATTTGTTGTCACATTTAAACAAACTACACCTTGACAACAATTTTCGTAATCCCTTTCCCATGCCCATTCATCATCTCTTTTGCAAGCCAAGAGAAGGAAAACACCATCGCAACTTCTCTACGATAATTGGCTTCATGATGGGGCTTATTGAGAGTTACTTTTCCACCATCGATCACATGTCTCATAAAATGATACCTTACATCAATGTGCTTGGTCTTGCTATGATAAGCTAGATTTTTAGCCAAATGAATAGCACTCTGATTGTCACAGAATACATTAACTTTCTCTTGCGACCTTCCATTCTCATCAAGTAGACCCTTTAACTAGATTGTGTTAGGCCCTTATACTACTAGTGTAACCCCTTATTGTTATTAGTACAACCCACTTATTATATTGATGTACCCACGTAGTGCCCATATTGTTACTATTATGCCCCATAGAAGCCCACTATTGTTATTATTGTGCCCTTACATTATATTGTTATGTTGGCTCTGATTATGTAATGACACATTAGACTCCTATATATAGAAAGGAGGCCTTTTCATTTGTATCATCGAATAATTGTTCACTTATGTAATGTAAAGTAGGTTACCCCCTCGAAGAGGCTGAATTTTAAGGCGTTGATCTCTCTTTTCTATCTTTTTTTGAGCTGGTTCCATAACATTTGGAATCAGAGCTTTGGATTCTAGGGTTTCGCTGCTCCAAATAGGTCATTGTGGCATTTTCTCTATAACTTTTTGTCTGCTATGTTTCAAAAGTGAAAATAAAAACACATTTGAGACGAGATCGCACTGAACCTCTGGTCCAAATTTCAGAGCTTTTCGCACTATATTTGCGGAGATATGATATGAGGAAATTGGTCATTTTGTAGACTCCTGAATTACATTCCAAATAGGTGACCTAGGGAAAATCATCATAACTTTCTCTCTGAGCATCGGATTGAAATTTTGTAAGAAGGTATAGAAAGAGGACGAACTTTAGTTTCTTGTATATAGATTTCCGAGCCAAAGGTCGAAGCAGGGACACATGGCATGTCGTATAAGTTATCTCTACTGAACTAGTCTATAATCAGGTCACTATGGGAGATTTGGCATAACTCTTCCTTGGAGAATCCAATTTGGATCAGATTGGTGGCATTGGAAAGAAGACACAGAGGGATACTACAGGTTGCAATTTTAGAACTTAAATATCTTAAACTACAAATTTACAGTCAGTGCAAGATCGAGCTCCTAAAATCAAGAAAAAGCAAGATGAGGAAGTTTGATGGAAAGGATCCGGTAAATTGGATACTTCAGATGGAGCAATATTTTGATCTACATGGTGTACCACTGCTACAAAAGGTATGTATTGCATCTTCATATTTAGAACCGGATCAATTTTTATGGTATGAAGGGCTTTGTTCTCATAAACAAATTGTTACGTGGTCAATTTTCACGAAGGAAATGATAGCACATTATGAGGATACAAAGAGCAACACCTTCTTTAGAGCAACACCACAACAATTGGAAAGAGTAAAAGGGCTTTGTTACATAGTGGAAAGTAAAATTATGGAAACAAGGAAGTATAACTGTCACAACTATAAAGATGGAAGTGTTGTTTCTTCCAGCCTTCCACAACCTACAAGGGTTACACCACAACAATTGGAAGAAAAAAGAGAAAAAGGGCTTTGTTACAATTCTGATAGCAAATGCACTAAAGGTCATAAGTGTGTGTTACACAAAAATATCGGCACCATGACTATTTGTAGTCAGTATGGGTCTATCATCACTTATATTGTCCTCCTAAGCAAGTCTCAGACCTCAGCCCTTCTTGTCAAGCTTTCAAAATGAGAGAAAGACATTGAAAAATCAATAAAGCTCTGGTTCCACACTTTCTCTCACTTTTGCCTGCGGGCCCGCACCCTTTGTTCATGTTACTTGCGTACCTGCATGCTCTGTCTGTAAAGGGGTTGGTACGTACCTGCAAAAGTAAAAAAGGCGCAAGTTTATTAAAAAAAACTCACTTTGGGTTAATTCTAGATGATTCTAGAAGGAATTTTGATGTGGATTGTTCGCTTCAAGGTGTTTCATGCATCCAAAAAGAGAAGGAGCTAATCCCTTGATAGGAGGAGCTATCCCTTTGAAGGAGGGCTTTATCCCTTTGAAGGAGGACCTAGTAACTTCCCTCCATTGCACTATAAATTAAGGCATTGGTTTAGTTGCTGGGAGGTTAGAGCTGAACATTTTTTTAGGGTAAATGCTGGTGAATTGGACTCCTAGTTAAGCTTGAGAGAGAGAGAACACATACCTTTTGGTTTCATTGGGAAGTGAGTGAAACTTGTCAAAGTAGAGGAGACTTCTTGTCGGACCCTGGGAGGAGCTTGTACAGCATCAAGGCACAGGTTGTAAAATTCTTCTTCATTTGAATTAATACAATCAGATTCATTTTTCTCAACAAATTGTCTTATGTGGTTTGTTTCATAATCTCCTTGATCATTATGATGAATATGCTTTATGATATTGGCTTTTCAGGTGCTATTTAATTTGTTTACTTGTTTGTGTTTGTAGACTTACTTCAAGGAAGCTCATTTGGAGCAAAGAATCGAGTCTTCCACAAACTTGCATTGGACCCAAGGTAGGCCTAAAACACTTGTTTTCCTTTGTTTTTAATTGCATATTTAGAGAAAGATAGTTTTTGATTGGCTTGCTTGTCACTAGATAAATTTAGATACTAGGGAGGTCGATTTTGTCCGCAACCTCAACTCATTCCATGTGACAAAATGGCGACTCCACTGGGGACTTGATTGTTTTCCTTGTTTTTACTTTGACCTGAGAAACTTGTGCTTTAGTTTCTGTTTTTGGCTTGTTGTGTGTGGAATTGGGTGGATTTAGTAGATCTAGGATTATTTTTGGTTTTCATAACTTTAGGAGAAGCCCGCATTTTGTGCTTGTAACACAGTGCATACTTATATGCATGTTTTCTTTGCACACAGAGCGTGCATGCACCTGTGTAAATTCTGGGCCTGCGGACCCTGCTAAAATTTTGAAAAACTTAAATCTTTTGTAGAATTGAGGCTTCTGGGATCAATCATAGTTATATAAGAAGAATTTTGGCGTAAATCACATCAAGAAAGACCTTTGTCAATTAGTTTAGTATTTGTTTAGATGTTGTTATCCTCTGCCCAGACCTGCATGTGACTTGTTAAGAACTTTCCTTGGTTTAATTCCATTGGTGTTAGGGTTTTAGGTTAAATTCCTAGAAGTTTTGGTTGCCGGTCTTGATTTTAATTTTGGTCGTGTAGTAGCTCAGAGCTTAGAAGCTGTAGAAGCCTCAGATCACCTTGGTTTTTACTGGCCTTGTTATGAGTCTGACCATTTGCAAAATCTACGTTTGTTGAGGAATCCATCTTGTGTTTTCTCTTGGCGAAACTTCGAAAAAGCTTGTGTTAAAAGTTTGGATTTCATTTTTACAAAAGAAAACAAAAAATTGCTTGTTTTTTGAGTGATTTGTGATTCTGGACAAGTTAGTCCTTGGTTTGCTTATCGCCAAGTAAAACATCCTTGAAAAAGACATCTTGTAAGCTTTTACTTCAAAAAGTTTTTTATAGTTTGTAGAACTCAATATTTGCTTTATTCATAGTTTTGAGTGTTTTACAAAAATACAAAAATCTCTTTTGGAAAAAGTTTGTTTTTGGAGTATTTGAGCATTTGAAAGAAAAGGGAAACTTTTGTGAAAATAACTAGTTGTCTCGTTTTGAGTGCATTGGAAAAGACAAAAACTCTTCTTTTAGTTTGTTTGTTAAGAAAGATTTGTGTTTACACACATTTGCATTCTCAAACTCTTTCCTAGCTAGAAGTTCATTGAAGAGAAAAGGTTGCTTAATCATCTTAAGTGCATTTTTTAGTGATTTCAAGTCGAGTATTCACACCACGAGTTTCATCTCTGCACCTCTTGACTTAATCAAAAACCAATAAAATTAACGCTTAAAGTAAAATCAATCTAGTAAATATTTTTATTTCTAGGGCTGTATTACACCAACATAGCTTAGCCTAGTGCCTTGGAGTAGGGAGTAATTAACTCTCCAAGACAGTAAAACAAACAAGTAGTTGTATCTTACGGTAGGAGAGAAATCCAATTGTTGCATCTATGCTCTGGGGAATCTCCTCTTAAAGGAGAAGCACGAGATTGTGTCTGAACCAGTGTGGGAATCAATCCTTCCTCATTGGGAACGACGCTAGATATTCACGTATTAAAAATGGTAAACCTCAGATTAACCATTGTCGAGGAGCTTGGGGTCACTTGTTGGTAAACCTTGGATTATGTCAAGGAGCCTTCAAGGGGATTGAGCTTGCTACTCTGCCCTTGCGTGCGTATCGGATCGTAGACTAGTCCCCCAGGTATATTTGTTTCTATTCGTAACCATAGTGACCATATTCTATAGGATTCTTCCTAAGGCGACGGTGGTGGGAAGATCCCACTGTACCTGGAGCAGACATCGGTTAGACTCACTTGGATTTTCTGGGGGGTTCTCTTCACTCGAGATGGTTTAGTGGAGAAACTTGTGCTAGTCTATTCTTTAAGCAGGTTGCCGGGGTAATTGTTCCAACCGCTATTTCTGTATTGAACTCTGCGACGTTTGATTTCATCACCAACTAGTGTTTTCAATATGGAAAGTTATTGTTTTTGTGTGGTTTGATCTCCTAGATTCTTTAGGCGTGTGATTCAATTTGTTTGGTTCTTTAGAGGCTTTAGGTCTTTTTCATTGAGATTTTTCTTTGTTTTTGTGTGAAGTAGTTAAAATTTTTAACTGTGGCTGAATTACCGAGGAAGTCCCATAGACTTCAGGGCCAACCTCTTGAGGTTTCACCGAGCCAGCCTAAAGGGCTACGAGCCCTGGTAACTCCTAGAGACAGTAGAGTTGGGTCACCTAAAGAAGGAGAGTCTTCTTTGGTGGTACATCCTAATTTTCAAGATTTAGTAGCAGATTATAGTGCACAGTCTATGTCTGTTTCCGAAGTTACTGGTACTGTTTCATCTACTAGTGATATAGGTGAAGAACCTGAAATATCTAAACCCGAATTTGAAATTGCTGCTACTCCAACATCAGAGTTTGCCGCTTCAACTTCCAATGGTCCTAGTTCACCTAGGGTAGAAAGAATAATTACCCAAAATCTTCCTTCTGGACTAATAGCTATTGAAGAACTTGCTATTTCGGAAAAATAAGAAGGCATCCCTATCCCTGAAAATCAACCTGTTATAGAGCTTAGGGAGCGTGAATCAATATTTTATAGTCCACCTAGGAGTAGTGCTTGGTATCTTTCATTGATTAATTTTTTGGAAAACCCGGGACTAAGTTTTTCACCACCTCGTATTTCTTATCACCCAACAGCTAGAGGTTACTATCCTCTGTTAAATATGTTGAGACAGTCGTCCATGTTTTCTCAATCTCCGGAATCCTTTTTGTACGACGGTCCTTCTGTTCCCGTTGGGTATCAGTCAATTTCTGATACTTTTTTGAGAGCATCTCCTCAACCTATTGAACAAGGGTTATTAACTGGAAATAATGGTACTAAGCCATTGAGTGTAGAAGATATTCTCATGATGTCAGGTATTATTCCCAATCCTCAACCTCAAGGTGGCCAGTCACCGCCTGGGGGGCAGCCTCAAAATCCTCAAGTATCACCTGGGGGGCAACCTCAAGGTACCCAGTCTGTTCCTGGGGGGCAACCTCAAGGTACCTAGTCTGTTCTTGGGGGGCAACCTCAAGGTACCCAGTTTTCACTTGGGGGCAACCTCAAGGACAATACATACCTACAGGACAGTACGTTCCTCAAGGTTAACCCCAGACTCAATATGTACCTCGAGGTCAACCCCAGTATCAATATGTACCTCAAGGTCAACCCTAGTATCAATATGTACCTCAAGGTCAACCCCAATATTAGTACGTGCCTCACGGTTATCAACCCCAAGGTCAGTACCCAACCCAAGGTTACCAACCACCTTCCGGTCAATCATATGTTCAAGGATATAGAAATGTACCATTGAATTATCAACCGTACCATCAACCTGGTTATGGTCCTCAATATTCTCAACCTGTTATGGGTCCGTACCCTGGAATGAACTTAGTGTGGGATCCATCTCAATCCCAACAGGTCTTGCAACTGAATGTGTAGTTGTCATCTCAAACTATACAACCTTTGGTTTCTGGTTCACCCCAGCAACCTGTCCAGTCTACTGTTCAAACTTCTGCACCTTCTGTAGTTTCTCAGTCTGGGCCTAGTACGCCTCGTACTTTGCCTCAAACGTCTGCTGCAACTACTGCAACATCTGTTTCATCTACCCCACCTACTTCTAGAGTATCGACAGATCTGGTTTCTACTATCCCTGTATCTACTCCTCATACATCTTTACCTCAGTCTGGACCCACGGTCCACACTTCGGTTCATATGCCTGTAGGACAACTGGGTTTAAGTACGGTTGTCACCAGTCAACCTCAATTTATTCAACAACCGTATCAAGGACAGTACCAATTCGGTCCTGCTGTGTAGCAACCAGTCTATCAGTATCAACCATACCCTGGGTATACATATCAACAACCTCAACGACCCCAGTATGGTCCGGTTAATCCTGGTTTTCTGGGAGGATATAATATCCCAAATGAAATTTCAATCCCTAGTTATCTTGGATATCCTCCTCCTGGGACTGGTCTGATGACCGAGAGTTTTAAGGACCCTAATCGTCAATTACCATTTATCTCAACTTTGGACTTGCCTGACTTGACATGCCTTACGAATGATCTAATTAACTATCTTCCGTTTTGGCCGCCAATGCCGAATAAGTTGCCTAGTGATATTCCTAAGTTTGAAGGTAAATCAGGAGAGGACCCGTCGAACCATGTGATGACTTATCACCTCTAGTGTACGTCTAATTCCATTTCAGGTGATTCAATCTGTTTAAGAATTTTCCAGCGCACTCTACTTGGTCTTGCGGCCAAGTGGTACATTGAGTTACTGCGAGCCACTTTTTATAACTTTAGTCAGTTAGCTACTTCGTTTTCAGCTCATTTTCAGTTGCCATTTAGATATGACAATGGCACAAAATTATTAACTTCGTTAAAGAAGTCAACGTACACTTACATTTCAGATCACATTCATGAATGGAGACGTCGACGACATTTAGTGAAAGTTTTTATCCCGAAACAAATCTTAGCTGAATGGTTTGTAAAATCTTTACTGCCCAAGATCACTGAGGATGTGGCTAAGGCCGGAGTTGTTACTGAGGAGCAAGTAATTGCTCAAGCACAGTACCTTGACTTAGTTTATACTCAGTTAGGTACGTTACATGAGAAAATCCCCGATCTTCCCAAGAAAAATCAAATTGCTGCAGCTCCTTCAGGGTCTCATGCCACTGATGGTATGATTGGTACGGTTAATACCAAAAGTAAGAAGAAGTCTTCCAAGAATTCTTCTCCTATCATAACTTTGCCAGATTCCCTGACAGGAGATTCTTCTATGAAACGTTCCACCGATATTCATGTTGTAGAGTCATCTACAGCTAAATAAAAAACCGGTGGTAAGAAGAAAGGGAAGAAGAAGAATAAAATAGATAAAAATTCAAAGGAGAAACCAGAAAAAGTGGAATCAATTGATGAAAAACGTAAACCTCGTTATCCTTGTCTCATTTGTGATGAAGAATATTTTACGAGTGACTGCCCTCATCATGCAGAGGTTGCGAAAATTGTCAAAGGTTCCCAAACTCCTGCTGTTTTGAAGGATCCTTTTCCAAATCAAGACAGTAAGATGATAGGTTCTTCCTCCAGTGCCAACGAAGAACCCATATTGATGATGTCCCATGTTAGGATTGTGACTCGATCACAAGATTATGGAAGTAAAAGTCCTGTTGATGGTAAAGAAGCAGAATCTTCTCATTCTAATCCATCAACCTCAGCCCCCGGTTCTGATCCACTACAAATCAAGAAACCTAATCCAGACTTAGTAATCAAACCGCCCGCCAAGGGTATAATTCGAAAGTCAGCTTTCAATCCACATGCCAAAGCAGCTTAGAACTATAACATTGTTGAAGATTTAGCTGTTTCACCTTCAACAATGTCGGCTTTGGAAGTGTTGCAATCATGTCCAGCACAGCGTAAATTACTTTTTTCGGCTATAGGAGCTGTTGACGTTCAGGACTCGAACCTTATAATTTTCAATCTAGAAAATAGTGCACCGCGCTTACCTCATCAAATGGCTATCCAGATTCTAGTGATAGTCAAAAACAAACATGTTCATAGGACTGTGATTGATGGGGGAGCTTCAACATGTATTATGTCGATACAGTGTTGGAGGTCACTTGGTTCTCCTTCGCTAAATCAATCCCCGATGATTCTAAAGGCCTTTGATGGCCGTGGGTTTCATCCTTTTGGCATTCTATAGGATTTACCTATAGGGGTTGAAGGTAAAACCGTTAATCTAGACATGGAGGTGGTTGATTCCCCTCTAGATTACAACCTTCTCTTGGGTCATAGTTGGTCTTATGCTATGAAAGCTGTCGTTTCATCAGTCTTTCGGCTTATAAAGTTCCCTCATAATGGAAAGATCATAACCTTATACCAGTTGTCTTACTCTTCATCCGACCCAGCCTCTGCTGAAAGCATTCAGCATGTTGGTAAAACGACTATCCCGTATAAGGATCTTGGAGTAGGACTAGTTAAAGATGCTAGTTTACTGGGAACTTTTCCTTTTCCTCCTATCAACGCATCGTCTTCTACTGAAACCATTCATATGATTTCGTCAGACACCATTGTTTATGATGATCCTTGGATCATACCTTCTGACTCTGAGATAGACTCGTTTGGTGATCTTATGCCTTTCAGTCCGTATGAACTTGTGTATCAGGCCGTGCAGTCATTCTCCGACACATCATCAACCCAAATTGACTTAATGAATGTGGTCCATGAGGAATCACTTTCAACATCAAACTCAGATTCAATAACGTTTTCTGAACTTGTTCAAACTGATGAGCAAATTTGTGAAATCCTATGCATCGATGAGTTACCATGGAAAGATCTTCATCACAGATCTTCGTTTTTACCCGAGGGTGATCATTTTGAAAATGATTTTTCATCCATTTTTACGACTAAATATGTCAAGGAAGCTCAGAATCCAATGAAACATCCTGATTCAGAGTTAAACATGGGAAATATTTCTCGAACTATTCCCTTTGACATTTCGGTTAAGCCTGGAATTGTTGAAAATGTTCATATAGGTGTCTCTTGTACGGAAGATGAAATTCAAACATATAAGGCCCTATTTCAAGAATTCTATGACGTGTTTGCCTGGTAATATGAGGAAATGCCAGGAATTGACTTTGAAATCGTTATTCATGAAATCAAAACTTACCCAGATGCTAAACCCGTCCGGCAATGTTTGCGTCAGATTCACCTAAGAAAAGTTGCTGTAATTAAAGCAGAAGTTGAAAAATTACTCAAAGTACGTTTCATTTATCTGATCCCGTTAACGGATTGGGTATCCAGTATTGTTCTTGTTAACAAAAAGCAAGGGACAATAAGAATATGTATCGATTATAGGGACATTAATCGAACACGTCCAAGGACAATTACCCAACTCCCTATATTGATCAAATCATCGATGATTGTGCCGGCAGTGAAATTTTCTCCTTCATGGACGTTTTTTCCTGATACAATCAAATCAATATTCTACTTGCTAATCAACCAAAAACAGATTTCATTTGTCCATGGGGGACATTTGCTTATTGCAAATTACCTTTTGGGCTTAAGAACGCCGGAGCAACTTTTCAACGGGCCATGTCTTATGCTTTTCATGATATCAAGCACATTGTGCAACCCTATCTCGATGACTTGCCTGCTCATTCATTACATCGAGATGATCATCTCGTCCATTTAAGAGCAATCTTTATGAGGTGTAGGCATTATAGGATTAGGTTGAATCCCCCCACAAGTGTGTTTTCTGTATTGAAACAGGTCAGTTATTGGGGTTTGTTGTTTCAAAAGCCAGCATTCGCGTCGATCCCTCGAAGGTTGAAGCCATTATCAAATTGCCTCCTCCTTCGAGTCTTTGCCAACTCCAAAGTTTGCAAGAGAAAGCAAACTTTTTACGTCGATTCATTCCTAACTACGCCGAGATCACAAAGGGTTTTACCTAGTTGTTGAAATAGAATACTCCATTCTTTTGGGACGAGATAGCTGAGAAATATTTTGATGAACTAAAACATGCGTTGACCCATGCACCGTCGTTGCATCCTCCCAACTACAACCAGGACTACTTCTTGTATCTCGCTTCCTACCTTAGTCGAACTTTAAATCCAACTAAGCTAAAATACTCACATGTGGATAAATTGGCATTGGCAGCCATTCAAGTTGTCCAATGTTTTCATCATTACATTTTACTACGTAAGACTACAGCCATTTCTGATTGCAACCCTATGATCTATATTTTGACCAAGAAATTGCTGGGGGGAAAGTACTCCAAATGGATTGTGATCCTGCAGGAGTTTGACTTGAAATTTGAAAAGTCTAAGTCAAAGAAATCTTTAGTTTTTGCCGAGTTAATGTGTGACTTCCCGCATGCTGACACGGAAACTGTGGCGGAGGAGCCCATTGTGGACAAATCCTTGTTTCTAACCAGCACTTTAGATTCATTGTATGGGGATATCATCGTTTATCTCCAAACCCAATCCTTTCGGTCAGATATTTCATGATCAGAACGTCAAAAAATATGATTCCAGTCCCAACAATTCAAAATTATTGGACATACTCTTTATCGACGTGGGTCGAACTCTGTTTTTCGACGTTGTTTAACTCATGAGGAAGTCGAAAGGGTCTTAAATGACTGTCACTATGGAGCATGTGGCGGTCATATGTCTGGGTATGCCACAGCCCAAAAGATATTGCACACTGGCTACTTCTGGCCGTCTATGTTTAAAGATTGTATTATCGCGGTCCGAAAATGCCACAACTGCCAAATTTTTGATCGAAAGATGCACACTCCACCTGCTCCTCTTCACCCTATAATTGTCGTTGGTCCTTGCCAAATGGGGTATCAATTTTATTACATGTAACCCTCACTCGGCCGGGGGGCATGCGTATATCATCCTTGCGGTAAATTATTTTACCAAGTGGGTTGAGGCGATGCCTACATTTGAGGCAGACGGAAAAACAGCTGCGATTTTTGTGTTCAATCATATAATTGCTAGGTTTGGTGTTCCACAAGTGATTATCATTGATCATGGGTGTCATTTTTGAAATGTTATGATTGAACTTACAGGCCAGCTTGGCTTATGTCACAATAGTTCAACTCCTTATTACCCAAAAGCTAATGGTTTGGTTGAAGCCATCAACAAAGTTCTAGTCATCATGATCCGACGAATCATTGGGATTCATCGGTCGAATTAGCATAACATGCTATTTTCAGCGCTTTGGGCGTATCGAACCTCAGTAAAAACGTCAACAGGGTTCACTTCTTTCCAACTAGTTTATGGTTTGGAAGCTCTGTTACCCATTGAGTACAAAATCCTGTCATTGAAAATGGCCATCAAATTACTTCCAGCCACTTCCGAAGAGGAAGGACGTTTGTTATACTTGGCTCAGCTAGATGAGAATCGACGTGATGCTGCATTAGCGATCGAATCTCATGCAAAACGCATTAAAGCTCAGTATGATCGAAATGTGACCCATCAAAATTTTTTAGAAGGAGATCTAGTCTTATTGTACGATCAGGAAAATGATAAATTAGGCTTTGGAAAATTCGTGCCTATGTGGTACGGTCCCTATGTTGTCAAGCGAAAGCTAGCAAAAAGGGCCTATGAATTGGTAGACTTTGACGGGGTCTCTTTAGGTAAACCCAGAAATGGTCTTTACTTGAAGAGGTATTATGCTTAAAATGAATGTGGAGATTTTTAGTTAGGTTAGTTTTCTTTCTAGCTGGTATGTTTTAGATTAAAAAGTGTGCTTAGCTTAGAGAGTGTTTTTCATCATTATTCTTGCTTATCTTGGTTTGACTCTTGATATCGCAGATGTTGACGTCTCTCCAAACATACATTGGTTTCGCTGATGGTGCTTGTCGTAGTACACGGAATATTTCTTCCGCAGCTTGGGTTATTTATTCGCCCTATGACGAGTTGGTATCTATGCATGGGGTAAGCCTCGGTCAAACAACAAACAACATTGCAGAGTATAGTGCAGTGGTGGAATTATTATCTGAATCTATTTTATTTGGGATTCGGAGTTTGATAGTGAGGTTAGATTCTGAACTCGTTGTATTACAGCTTAATAGAGTATACGCCATTAGAAATCCAGTATTATTGAGATTATTTTTGAGAGTGCGTCTCTTGGAACGTGAATTTGACTATATTGAATATCAGCATATTCCAAGATCTTTAAATACATTAGCAGATGCAATTTCTTCTCAAATGTTAAGTAGACATGTGCAATAATGATACAAGTAAATTTAAAAACATTCCATAACATGTTTAACAAGACAAGCCGGTAATAGTGATATAGTATAATATAGGAGTGTGTCAAAATATACATCGTCCTCGATCATAGGTTGAAAAACACCTTATGATTGGCAAAAATGATAAGTACAAAAAGAAAAAATGTCATATGTGACTATAATAGGCGATCATCCTATCACTGGTGATGATCTCGATATGAAACCACTACACAGGCCACCTTACAAACGAACCTCCTAAAAGGTCTTGGGACCCCAATCACATAGCGCTGAAGATGACGAGGAATGTCATCTATGCTGGTCTTTGGAATGTCCCCTGTCAAGCACTCTAGATGGCTCTCCAACTCGGCCAAAGTCTCTGCTGATTCGTCCTGTGGGGCTGGTGCTACTGCAGCTGGTTGTTTCCTCTCGTAAGGTCGGAGAATGGCTGGTCACCGTGGGCCTACATCTGCATTTGAAACTTTTACTCTCAATTTTGGGACGAGATAAAAAAAAAAAAAAAAATTAGGAAAATGTTGAAAATGATTTTACCTGAGTCGTCCCATTGCTCTTCTGGTGGAAGAGCCATGTCTGGGTCACCACGAAAATCTACCCCAGCATAAGGAAAGTCTTGGATAGAAAAAACTTGGTTTTCCAACCATTGGAAATACTCAGGTTTGAATCGAACGACCTCTGTCCCCTCATGAGGATTACGGGCCATAACTGCAACCCATCGCATCAGTTTGGGCTCTCGAGGAAGCCCAACTCCAACAGTGACGTGCTGTGGGATCAACATCAGAACCCTCTCCAGACCAAAGCTCACAACTATAGCACCATATCCAAAGGTCTTCAGTTGTCCGTTTTTGGCCCTGGTCAATTGGTCTTTTACATTAGCCAACACAGCATCACACCAGTTGAAAATGGTGCCTCAAAAACAATCAACTGCCATCCGCATCTGGGATCCAGTGGCTATATGTAGTGCTATGCTACCGTAGAGTCTGGTAACTGTAAACGCAATCACCATGAGTTTAGGACGGGATATGGTCTTGATATCTATCCCTTTGTCTCGGTTCTGGACATTGCAGTACTCTAGCTGGAGGCTATCGACAGACTGGCCACCTGCCCTAGCCCCGAATAGAGTCAAATGTTCACCTCTCCTAGGAAAACCGGTCAAAACGTATATTTCTGCCAGCTCTATTTCGAGATGGTACCCACCAATGAAGAAGCACTGGTCCTGTATGCTCCATCTATCCACCAGCCACTGCAGAAAGTCCACCTGGGCCCTCATGCTAGGTATGGCCCAGAATTTGTACAAGCCACATGCCTTCAATGCATCAATCGAAGGTTGATGATTTATCGCGGCAAGATCTACGTCCTCATGCTCCCATTCTTGCCAATCAAGCATGATGTTTATCCTACATCCAGTAAAAAGGCGAATTAGAATATACAAAATTGAATTTTTTGGGTAATTTTTCAGTTCATTAGGTTTTAAAAACCTTTGCGCGGGGTACGCACCCTCTGGTTAGGGACAGAGCGTGAGGCCCATACTTTGCCTTCAGGGTAGGTGCATACCCTCGACTTTTTTCCCATTGCAAAAAAGTCGGGGTACACGGGTCCCCTGTGGTAAACCCGCGGGCCCCCGCTCGCGGGCTTTTAAACCTAAAAACATCCAAAAAAATAAAATGAACCCCTAAAAAACAATTTGAAATGGATAGAAATGAAGATTAAGATGATGTGGATTACCTGGAGGAGATGGCGTTCGATTCCGACGGACAGATTTTCCGAAATCTTCACGGGAAGTTTCTGACCAAAAGCCCTTTTTTCTCACCCAAATCTCAAATGGTAAAAATGAATGGTTAAAAGTCCTTTTTATAAGTTTTTTGAATAAATAAATTGCAAATTTGTTTATGTTTCACTTTGAAAAGGTAATTTTTGCAACATTTTTACCCATTTTAAACAGGTATGAGGAATGTTTGAAGTTTTTTGTTCAGGATAACGGATTTTTCAGGCGAAATTGGTCATTTTTTGACGAAAAAACATTAGGGTCGCCTTTAAGCTCTTTTATGACTCCTAAAACATGAAAAGATTGCCGAGTTTTTCTTTTTAAGCTCGTTAAAACGGAACTAAAAAGGCGGTCCTCTTACAGCCCTTTTCTGACCGTAAAAACATGAAAAGATTGCCAGATTTTTGTCATTTCAAATTCGATATTGGTCATAAAACGACGTGTCATTGATCGCTTTTTTACCTTTTCGGATCAGAGGCACTAATTACGAAAAGTACTCCTTGGCCGTAAAGATCAAGCGGTTCTCTCAAGTATTATTTTATACTTTTTCGGGCTTGGGAGACACAAATTTACGAAAAAGGTCAACCTTGGAGTCTTCTTAAGTTTTTTCAGACTCTCTAAAAATGAAAAATGCCGAGTTTCTCCTATACTGGACTCGTTAAATTTCGACAGTAAAGGACCTGTTCAATTACAAACAGGAACATACCACTCCTTCTTAGAGTTTGAATTTAAACTAAGTTGGACTCATCCAAAGGATGAGCTTATAATCAAGCAAATGTTATCCTCCTCAAGCCTGTAAAAAAATGAAGAGGTACTTTCCTAAAATGGTGGGGGAAAAGAGAGAAAAATGAGCATGTTTGTCATACTTTGTAACCACTCTTGAACACAACACTTTCATTCACCTGGGTTGGGAAATCCTTTGTCTAACAGTTGATCAAACCACATTGAAAGTCTTCAGCTGATTTCTGGGTATTAACATTGGGTCAGTTGTCACCAAACCATCTGCTGTGTCATTATGTGTTCAAGAGGTTAGTGCAAATAAGCCATTCATCTACAAAATATCTGTCATCCATCTTGACCATCCCTAAGTCAGTCCTTGCAACTAAATTTCTTCAAACTTGATCTATGATTTCGTGTTATAGGCTTGCCTATGACGGATCACTTTCTATCGACTTCAGCTCTTTATCTAGAAAGATGATCTAGAAATCGCTAGTACCTTGGGATCTGCATGCCTCAATGGCAGGTTTCTCACCTTCGACGATAGGTTGCATCATTGACCTTTGATCGAAGGATTCCGTGACATGTTCGACATCAACACATCTAATCACATCTCATGGATTGTACTAAGTACTTTGAGAGCCATTATCATTATTGGTGGTTTCTCTCACACTTGTTAACATTTTACATCATTGACTCGTAATCAAGTGGTTTCTACCATGTTCTACTTCGACACATTCATTCACATGGATAGAATCGTACTATTTCGAGAAGTAGAAATGAAGACCCTAGATCTAGTTTCCACCATCCAGGCTGCAAGGAATGTTGTATTCATTATACTATGGACTATTCATAAAAAGATGGCTGCATCCATACTGTGTCTACATGTGTCTATACTTGTGATGTATTACAAGATCATTCCTATATCGGAGCAGTAGTTAGTTTTCTAGTTAGTTTTGATCTGAGTATGGGAATGCCTACCTCAACGATGATATGATCTCATATATATATTTTGCATTGAATGTTTTTACAGGTTCCAACCGGGCTCTCCACAAGATGATCCTCGAAATGATAAAGTACTTCACTCTTCCTAGATGATAAATGCAAATCCTCATCTACTACAAACTTCGCACTTTAGGGGGCAATCTGTTACACAAAAATATCGTCACCATGACTATTTGCAGTCAGTATGGGTCTATCATCACTTATAATATCCTCCTAAGCAAGTCTCAGACCTCAGCCCTTCTTGTCAAGCTTTCAAAATGAGAGAAAGACATTGAAAAATCAATAAAGCTCTAGTTCCGCACATTATCTCACTTTTGCTTGCGGGCCTACACCCTTTGTTCATGTTACCTGCATACCTACACGCTCTATCTGTAAAGGGGTGGGTGCGCACCCCTGTAAAAGTCAAAAGGGCGCAAGTTTATTCTAAAAAACTCACTTTGGGTTAATTTTAGATGATTCTAGAAGGAATTTTGATGTGGATTGTTCGCTCCAAGGTGGTTCATGAATCCCAAAAGAGAAGGAGCTAATCCCTTGATAGGAGGAGCTATCCCTTTGAAGGAGGACCTAGTAACTTCCCTCCATTTCACTATAAATTAAGTCATTGGGTTAGTTGCTGGGGAGGTTAGAAGCTGAACATTTTTGAGGGTAAATGCTGGTGGAATTGGGACTTCCTAGTTAATCTTGAGAGGAGAGATCACATACCTTTTGGCTTCATTGAGAAGTGAGTGAAACTTGTCAAAGTAGAGGAGACTTCTTGTTGGACCCTGGGAGGAGCTTGTACAGCATCAAGGCACAGGTTGTAAAGTTCTTCTTTGATTTGAATTAATACAATCAGATTCATTTTTCTCAACAAATTGTCTCATGTGGTTTGTTTCATAATCTCCTTGATCATTATGATGGATATGCTTTATGATATTGGATTTTCAGGTGCTATTTAATTTGTTTGCTTGTTTGTGTTTGTAGACTTACTTCAAGGAAGCTCATTTGGAGTAAAGGAGTGAGGCTTCCACAAACTTGCATTGGACCCAAGGTAGGCCTAAAACACTTGTTTGCCTTTGTATTTAATTGCATATTTAGAGAAAGATAGTTTTCGTTTGGCTTTCTTGTCACTAGATATCTTTAGATACTAGGGAGGTCGATCTTGTCTGCAACCTCGACTCATTCCATGTGACAGTGTGCTAAGAAGAAATTATTTTACACAGAGTATGAAGAGGAGGAAGAAAAGGATCAAGAAACATCAAAAGGAGAGGATATATGCCAGGACCGAACCCCAGAGAAAGAAGAAATGAATTAGATCATATCTTGTAAAGCATTGGCAAGAATTACCACTCCTCAAACTCTCAATATAGAAGGAAATATCAAGAGGAAAAGGGTGCAAGAAGTGAAAGATCATATTGAGAAAGAAGAAATGAATCCAACCATATCTTTTAATTCATTGGTTGGAATGACCACTTCTCAAACTATCAAGATAGAAGGGCATATCAAGAAGAAAAATGTTCAAGAAGTGAAAGATCACATCGAGCATCAAGAAATGAATCTGACCATATCTTGTAAAGGATTGGAAGAAATTAACACACTCAAACTCTAAAGATAGAAGGACATATCAAGAAGAAAAAGGTTAAAGCAGTGAAAAAGATCACATCGAGCATCAACAACAAGTTCTCCAACTTTTAAAGGATAATGCCACTTTGGTGCAAAATCGAATGAAACAACAGGTAGATCAACATTATAGTGAAAAATGTTTTGATGTAGGTGATTTGGTATTTTTACGGTTACATA
Source organism: Pinus taeda (assembly GCA_000404065.3). NCBI lineage: Eukaryota > Viridiplantae > Streptophyta > Pinopsida > Pinales > Pinaceae > Pinus > Pinus taeda. The sequence continues at coordinate 107,318 of APFE030474184.1, read as the reverse complement.
TCAAGCAAGCTATTTATGAGAAGGAAATGTTGGCAATACTACATTCACATAAGAAATGGCGACCTTACCGAATGGGAAGACACTTCAAGGTAAAAATGGATCATGATAGTCTTAAATACTTTTTAGAACAACTATTCTCTTTAGAAGAACAAAAAAATTGTGTCACAAATATGTTGGGTTATGACTTTGACATCATCTATAGAAAATGGAAGCAAAATTTTGTTGCAGATGCACTCTCAAGAAAGGATGAGGATGTGGAAGCATTGTTTTGTGCTATTTCTATTATCCAACTAGATTGGATAAACAAAGCAAGAGATGAATGGAAGAAGGACGAAGAAGTATGGCCACTTATTCAAAAGTTGCAAAAGATCCAAATTCAAACAATATTGATAGAAATTAAAGAGGAAGGAAAAATCATATTGGAACCTGGAGTAGTCACAAAAACAAGAACTCGATAGCTATGAAATCGATCAATTTTAGAGTATCTCATCAAGTGTAAGAACTTACTCACTGAAGATTCCACATGAGAGGACAGGAATTTTATACAAAAGCATCAAGAACTACTCAAGCGTTGAGGACAACACTTTTTGAAGGAGAGGGGCATGTTAGGCACTTATACTACTAGTGTAACCCCTTATTGTTATTAGTACAACCCACTTATATATTGATGTACCCACGTAGTGCCCATATTGTTACTATTGTGCCCCATAGAAGCGCCACTATTGTTATTATTGGTGCCCTTACATTATTATTGTTATGTCAACTCTGATTATGTTATGACCCATTAGACTCCTATATATAGAAAGGAGGTCTTTTCATTTGTATCATCCAAGAATTGTTCATTTATGTAATTTAAAGGAGGTTTCCCCCTCAAAGAGGCTGAATTCTAAGGCGTTGATCTATCTTTTCTATCTTTTCTTGAGCTGGTTTCATAACAGATTACTTCTTTACTGGCATGTAAAGCAGCTATATATTCTGCTTCGGTAGCAGACAAAGCAACTGTTTCTTGAATCTTTGACATCCAGCTAATTGCTCCACCTACAAGAGTAAGGACATAACCTATAGTAGATCTCCTTTTTTTAAATCACTCGCATAATCAACATCCACATATATGTATATTGATCCTTCACTACCATTAAGATGATGGAATGGTCACTTTTGCCTCCTAAATATTGAAACACCCATTTCAATGCTTGCCAATGTTCTTCACCTGGATTTTCCATGAACCTATTGAAAACTCCAACTTAATGTGAAATGTTAGGTTTTGTAGATACCATCGCATACATTAAGTTGCCTATATCATTTTCATATGGTACATGAGACATATACTTGTTTTCTTGATCAGTTCTAGCACTCAAAACTGAAGAAAGCTTAAAATGGGAAGCTAATGGAACATTAACAGGTTTGACACAGTTCATACTGAACTTTCCAGGTACTCTTTCCACATACTTCTTCTATGATAACCAAATATTACCATTTTTCCCATCTCTGTGTATCTCCATGCCCAAGATATGTTTTTCTGTTCTAAGATCCTTCATATTGATGCAGGGTTACCCCCGATTATGCCCATAGTATGAATATTAATGCACAAACACATCTGTCCCTGTTATTTTGACTCTAAAAGGAGTCAAATCTCCAACCATACATGGTAAAGACCCTTTTAACCATAGTTCCTTTGTATCAGAACTCAATCACCCCACCAAAACCTCCTATCGGGACTTTAAAATAACCCTCAAGCCTTCGCTTATGACTCTATTAAAGTCATTCGTTAAATCATCCTTATCGGGACTTTAAACCCTTATTGGGACTCATTCACTCCCATAAACCTTACTTTAAACTATTAGCCCGCATATATAACCTTCCTCCTTTAATCATTGGATTAATATACATTCATTTCATAAAAGCTTCTATTCAGCACTATTTCCTTATAAAACCATTTACAATGGAAATACATATGTGAACACGCCTTTTTCTGCTTTGGTACAAGCTCTGCAAACTTCCTGAGGATTTCCTTTATCACAATCAACTATCGGCTCCTCTCGCAGTCACATTACATATGTGCCTCATCGCACCCGATATGCAATAACAACATATTAGCTTTCAAACCCATTTAACTATGCCATATAACTCCATTGGGTCTGCCTTATTGCATTTCCTTATAATTCAGAACCATAACACTTATTGCAATACAAAGGATTACCTACTCCAAACCATAAAGCCAGACTTCAAAGTTCATAAGCCCCGACTATATTTATCATTGGGTCTGCACATTTAACCATTACTGAAGTGCTCCTCCTTCTTTTCGACGATCTCCAATTAAACCAGGATCGTAGATTTGGTGATCAATCCAACAGTCGAGATCCTTTCCCCTTTCAAATGTTGTTTGACAGCCTTTTGCCGTTGATCTTTACTTTGTAGATTCGACGCTTCATACTTGATTTTAGGTTGATGATACCCACGATGTTTAATCATCCGATGAAGTAGTTTCTCTACTCCACTCGCTGCTACCTGTTTAAGGGTGAGTGGAATTGGGTGCTCAGCTCTCAATACCACTTACCACTCCTCGCTCACCCGAAATACCACTCGTATATGTAAACCTACTAATGCGATAATAATTTTGACTGTCTCTGCAATATGATCCTATTCATTGATCATATTGATCCAACGACTACTGATCACTAACACTTTACTCCTTCGCTCCTCCTTTTTACTCAGTTTTTACGCTAAGTCTTCATTTTTCTATGGTTTCTGGGTTTTTTAAGGGTTCCACCTTACGTTCTTCTACTGCTCAATTCATTCCCACTTCAACTTAACTCTGCATGCTCCTTTGATCAATGCCACTTCAGAGCATTTCCTGATCCTTCAAGTGGATTTAATGATCCATTACAACTTCAAATTGCGCTTCTCCTCTGCACTCCGCCTCAACTCTGTCTACAACCTTTGTTATAGAACCTACGAGTTCACATAGTAATAAATAAATAAAACACTTGATTCACACATTTTCACACTCAAAATCGAATTCCTCTATATATAAACATATAACTAGTTGATTACATTTGAGACTTCTCTATCTCACATAGGCCTATTCTTCAATATCGTGGCCCCTCTCTATGCTCTGCCCATAGGCTTACATTTATGCCAGGAAGTTCTATTGAACTAATCCTAGTTTGACTCCTAAATCCTCTGAACTAACTCCTAAATCCTTTGTCCACTTCTACTTCAATTAATTCCTAAAAGATCTCCTTAGTTCCTCGAATCATGGAACTATTCTAAGAGTCCTATTTGACTTCTGACTCTTGTCATTTTTTCAGCACTCATGTTCTCATTTATTTGAGAGCATTTACAACATCCTCACATTATCTAATTAAATCACTTGAAAGTATAAATATTGTATTAACTTGAGACTTAGGAAACTAATTTCCCTAAAACACATGACCCCTATGTCTACTAATCACAATGATTTTCTCTTGGGTTGAATGCTCCTACATCGGACTCCCAAAGTAGAACATATTCAAGATCTCCTGATCATGTGTCTTCCTAGATCCCATACTTTGTGTTGTAACTACCGAAATGTCTTGTTCCTTTGCTGATGCTGCACTTTTGCTAGCTTTTGCTCCCTTTTCTTCTTCTTTTCAATGAGGTTCATACTCTGATTGATCATGCTTCCTGTTGCTACCATTTTTCTCCATTTGGACTACTTCATCATCAGCTACCACATATCTTCAATTTCTTTTTCCAGCACATCTTTGGGCTAGTCCATTTTCTACTTCTTACTTCTACCTCCTTCTCTTTGCTTCAGGTTATTGCTATTGTCCACTAGTTCTTCAATCTACTGTTCTTCTTCTTGTTCTGTTATTCTTGCTTCAAATTTTGATTTGTTTACTCCAACCTTTTCCTTGCTTGATATGTTGACTATGCTTACTGCTTCCCTCTCATCCTTACCCTCTTTCATGATTACCTCTTCCTGTATTGAATCATGACTATCCAACACTCTCTCCAACAATTTAACATCTTCATTCCATGGATTGAATTCTTCCATAAAATCTTCTTCTCTCATATTTATTTGGCTTTTCGCTTGTGCCAAATCTCCTCCAGCATCTACAACAAAACCTGCACTCACAAAACACTTGTTAACATCAAAACCATAAAACTTATGTGCCTTATCTTCCTTTGGCAACAATTCAGTTTTCTGCTCTATTTCTTTCTCCTCTGTTAGCACATCAGTATGCTGATTTGAATTCTCAAAAGAATTCATGAGACTTTCCACTAGTCTCTCTTCCACACCATCTGCTCTAATGATGTCTTCCATCTCTTGTTCAATGTAGTGAACTTCTTCTTCTGCAACTACACTGTCATACTCTGAATTTTCCAGTAAATATTCCAGCAATGCAATTTCTTTGTGACACTTCACAAGTGTTTCATCATCACTTATGTTTCCTTCATTTATACACAAATTATTAATCTGGGAATCATAAGGTTCAACAGTCTCAAATGTTTCTTCACATATCAGCTCTTCAAACTAAATTTCATCTTCTTCTTTCACAAGAACTTGTTCCTGTGTTGTGACATCTTCACAAATCCATGCATTGTTAAATTCTTTTTGGTGCAATAAATCACCGTTTCTCTCATTTAAGAGACATTCTTCATCCTCCATTACTTTAGAGTTTTTATCTCCTAAAAGATACTTCTCCATACTTCTGACAGCTTCAAAATATTGCTCATCCTCTGCAAAACACTCCTTTATTAGTGTTCTTTCTCCCTTTGCTAAGTCTTTTGCATAGACTTCTTCCTCCTTAACATCTTTCAATATATGTCCTTCTTCTTCAATAGCTTCCATGGATATTTCTACTGTGCATGTCATCATGGTCAATTGATGATCCTTTGTGTGGTTATGTCTTCTAGATTCATCACATTTTACTGTTTTATGTATCAACGTTTCAAACCATCCTCTGTGGTTCATCATCATGATGATCCTTTACTATGTTTTCAGCTAACATAGTCTCTTCTTCAAGTTTTCCTTCAATTTCTTGTTGTTTATTTGCCTCAAGTGTTATCCTTGTCTCACCATCTGCATTAACATTCTCTTGTATTTGTTTTTCATCAATAACATTAATCAAACTCATTTGATTACCTTTCTGAGACAATATTCCTTCATTCCTCATCAGAATAAGATCTTGATTCTTCATCTCTATGACAACTTCTATCGACTCTTCCATAGACTTTTCTTCTATATGGAGTCAAATTCCTCCTCTTCTGAAAAGCTTTCTTTGTGACCTTTTGCTTCTAGATCTTCACCTCCTCTAAAGATATCTTCAATAGGTTAATTTTCTCCTGCAATACATGCCATCATACACAAACTATCAATTTTAAAAACATAAGACCCTATGGTCTCACTTGATGCTTCAACCATCATATCTCCTTGCTATTCGAAGTTCTCTTTATGACTCAGAAATTATTTGGTGGTCTCCTCTTCAATCTCTTCAAGCCCTTCACTTGGTTTCTTGATATCTTTCCCCAATCGTATATGAGACCTATCTATCCCATCTTCTTCCAAAACATAATTTAGATTCTTCTTGTCTTCTTTCTCCTTTATGAGAATATTAGCAAATTGTCCTTCACATGTTTCACCTTCAAACATACATAAATTGTTAGATTTAAAATCATCAGACCTTTTGGTCTCACTTGAAGTTTCAGTCTTCAAGTCTTCATCTCCAGTTAACATCTTCTCATGCTATTTTGAACTATACCAATAGTCCATGAGATCTTTACTTGATCCCCATTCTTTAGCTTTAGTGTAGTCTTCACTTTCTTCGAGAATTTCTCCCTATTCTGGTTCACAAATGTACTCTTCCATTTCCATTTCCAACTCAGATTCTTTGAGTTTTTCCATCAGCCACCTTACTTGCTTTTGCTATAGCCTTCTCTACGTCTTGTGCCACTCTACTGGCTTCTTCCTTAATACCCAACCTAGTCTCTGGCTTTCCTCTAGTATTCTCCTTAACGCACCGAGTTGTTCTTTTAACTCTGCAATCTTTTTGTCAATTTCCTCTTGACTCATCCTCTTGCCATTTGCCTTGGCATCCTCTTTCTTCATCTTTATTCTATTGTAGCTTCTCTCTAAAACTTTGCTATGACTATCAATAGCCATCTTCTTCTCCTCTTCCTTCATGAGCTCCTCACTCATCTGCAATAAGCCTTTGCAACAACTAGTCCTCTTGGCTGCAATCTTACCTTACTAAGCTCTCCTCACTCAGTCTTTTGGTAAGCACGGGTCCTCTATTTGGAGCCTCCTCTTGAGAAACACCTTTTCTCCTTCTAGGCTTCTGCAATCTCTCACTCTCCCTTGAGAACACTTTAGCTATCCTCTTTGTCCAATCTCTTGTTGGATTCTTCAGGTTCACTGCCACTTTTCTTCAAAGTGTTTTCCTTACTCTGTCTTCAAGAACACATCTAGTTCTCCTCTCACAAATTCTTGTTGTCACCTATGCATATCAATGTATAAACACACATTCTAAATTTAAAGCAGAACATATCATATTACCTCACTTTCAATATCTCAACATGACCTTGTTTCACCATTCCACCTATACTTTGAATGGATTGTCCTTTGTTTCTTGCATATGCAAGTTCTACTACACATCACCTTTGTGTGTCTTCCTTCTATTAGATTAGAATTTGATCCTTCATCGCTTGCATAAACACCTTAGCACATAACTCTGCTTTTAATTCTTTCACATAGAATTTTTTATTTATTTTTTTATTTTTTTATGTTTAACCCCAATGGTTTTAATTACAATTCTGCTCTGATACCACTATGATGCAGGGTTACCCCTACTTATACCCACAGTATGCATATTAATGCACAAAAACATCTGTCCTGGGTATTTTGACTCTCAAAGGAGTCAAATCTCCAACCATACATGGTAAAGACCCTTTTAACCACAATTCCTTTGCGTCAAAACTCAATAACCCCACCAAAACCTTCTATCGAGACTTTAAAGCAACCCTCAAGCCTTCGCTTATGACTCTATTCAAGTCATTTGTTAGATCATCCTTATCGAGACTTTAAACCCTTATCAGGACCCATTCACTCCCATAAACCTTACTTTAAACTATTAGCCTGCATATATAACCTTCCTCCTTTAATCATTGGATTAATATACATTCATTGCATAAAAGCTTCTATTCATCGCTATTTCCTTGTAAAACCATTTACAAAGGAAATACATACATGAACACCCATTTTTCCACTTTGCTACAAGATCTGCCCACTTCTCGAGGATTGCCTTTATTGCAATTTGTTATTGGCTCCTCTCACGGTCACATTACATATGTGCCTCATCGCATCCGATATGCGATAACAACATATCGGACTTCAAACCCATTTAACTATGCATATAACTCCATTGAGTCTGCCTTATCGCATTTCCTTCTAATTCAGAACCATAACACTTATCACAATACAAAGGATTACCCGCTCCAAACCATCAAGTCAGACTTCAAAGTTTATAAGCACCTATTATATTTATCGTCGGGTCCGCACATTCAACCATTGTCGAACTACTCCTCCTTCTTTCTGCTAATCTCTAATTAAAACAGGACTGTAGATCTGGATATTGATCCAACGGTTGAGATCCTTTCCACTTTCAAATGTCATTTGATGGCCTTTTGCCATTGATATTTCCTTTGTAGATCCGACGGTTCACACTTGATTTCAGGTTGATAATACCCATGGTGTTTAATCACCCGATGAAGCGGTTTCTCCACTCCACTCTCTGCAATATGATCCTGTCCGTTGATCATATTGATCCAATGACTGTTGAGCACTAACACTTTACTCCTTCGCTCCTCCTTTTTACTTAGTTTTTATGTTAAGTCTTCAGTTTTCTATGGTTTCCAAGCTTTCCAAGGGTTCCGCCTTACGCTCTTTTGCTACTCAATTCATTCCTGCTTGAGCTTAATTCTGCATGCTCCTTTGATCAATGACACTTCAGAGCATTTCCTGATCCTTCAAGTGGATTCAATGATCCATTACGACTCCTTTGAATCGCCCTTCTCCTCTACACTCCACCTTGACTTTATCTGCAACCTCTGTTTCAAAACCTACGAGTTCACATAATAATCAATCAATAAAACACTTGATTCACACATTTGTACACTCATAATTGAATTCCTCTATATATAAACATATAAAGATTTGATTACATTCGAGACTTCTCTATCTCGCATAGGCCTATTCTTCAATATCATGGCCCCTCTCTATGCTCTACTCGTAGGCTTACATTTATGCTAGGAATTTCTGTTGAACTAATCCTAATTCAACTCCTAAATCCTCTGAACTGACTCCTAAATCCTCTCTCCACTTCTACTTCAATTAATTTGTAAAAGCTCTCCTTAGTTTTTTGAATCATGGAACTGTTCTAAGAGTCCTATTTGACTTCTGACTCTTGTCATTTATTCAGCACTCATGTTCTCATTTATTTGAGAGCATTTACAAAATCCTCACATTATCTAATTAAATCACTTGAAAGTCTAAATATTGCATTAACTTGAGACTTAGGAAACTAATTTTCCTAAAACACATGACCCCTATGTCTACTAATTACAATGATTTTCTCTTGGGTTGAATGCTCCTGCATTAGATATCAAATGTCATAGAGAGCTAAGCCTTTAACCTGTTGATCTCTTCCATGCTCTTTTCTTGCAATAAGCATATCGTCAACATACAAAGCTAAGATAATGAATATGCCACTGAAACTCTTGAAGTATACACAATGATCACACTCAATTCCAATAAAGTTATGATTCGCCATGAAGGAGTCAAATGTCTTGTACCATTTCCTGGGAGACTTCCTGAGGCCATAGAATGATTTCTTGAGCTTGCAAACTAATATTTTGCTACAACCTTGTACAAAACCTTCTTCCTCTTCCATATACATCTCTTCATCCAAATCACCATGTCGAAAAGTTGTTTTAATATCTAATTATTCTTACTCAAGGTCAAGTAATGCAGTTAGTGCTAACACGGTATGAATAGAAACAAGTATTACAAATGGTGGAAAAATCTCATGAAAATCAATACCTTCAACCTGAGAATACCCTTTTGCTACCAACCTCGCCTTATACCTTTCGATACTTCCATCAACTTTCCACTTCAATTTGAAGACCCATTTTCATCTAACAACACTTCTCCCTTCAGGGAGTTCTATAAGGTCCCAGGTATTTTTCTTGTTCATTGCCTTTTTCCATTTTCTGCTATCTACATTATCCACCGCTTCTTGATAATAAGAAGTTTCCCCATATTTAGTAATCAATGCAAAAGATGAAGCAAAATCTTCATACCTTTTCAGTGTTTTTATTTCCTTTGTAGACCTTCTTAGGGTGACTAGCTGCTGAACTGGTTCTAAAACCTTGACTATTTCCTTGGCATCTTCTTCACCTTTTCCTTCAGAATTCTCTCCTCCCTTTTGATTTTCTAAAAAATATCTTGTCTCCAACTGAATTTGTTGACTTGGCGATACCCGTTCCTATTCAATTTTTCCAACATCTAATTTAAAGAGATAAGATTCATCAAATGTTACATCTCTACTAATGACTATCTTCTATGAAGTAGGATCCCACAACCTATTAGTGTCAGTGTCTTCACACTGCCATTAGTGATCAAAATTACTCTTTTACATTTCATACTCAGTGTCCCATTCTGATGAGTTTCATTCCATTAGGTCATGGATCAATTGATGGTAGGGTTCATTTCAGGTTTTTCCCTCATGACATATATCTATTGACCCCCTTTCATACTTTTCAGTCAATGGTTCAGGTTTATTTTCAGTTCATTTCATCAAATAGGTCTTAGGTCTTAGGGTTTCAGTTTCATTAGGTATTAGGGTTTTACCATGGTCAAATTTTCAGTAACTCTTGATTAATAATGGTCAACAGACACATGAGGATGAAAATAATCATTAGAAAAGTTTTAATCTCATAATTTGTAAACTTAATAATTTTTTCACCTCAAAACTAGTTTTTTGGTGAAAACAGAGCATTGGTATATTATTTGTAAATTTCATGTAATTTTATTTTTTGTCATATGTAATTAATAGTTTCATGCTACTCCTAGTCACTTGCTGATATTTCCAAGTACATGCCACTGCAAAATTCAAAGAAATCAAACATTGGTTCACTTGTTCAAAGCAAAAGATCAAGCATCCAAAAAACAGAGTATTTGAAAAGCAAATGGACATTGAAAAGCAACTAGACATTAGAAAGTGGGTTTTGAAAGTTAAAAATCAAAAGTTGAAAATCTATATAAAGGTCATCCATCCCTTAAGTCATTTCATTGTTTGAGTTGAAGTCTATGAGCTAAAAATGTGATTTTTAAGTGTTAGTGAGCAAAGGGGTGCATTCACTATGTTTTTGGAGAAATCTGAATGGCGCTATACACTAAAGGTCGGCGCTACGCATAGAGGCAGGTCGCCCAAAAATCCAGTTTTCGCCTAGTTTTTCTACAAGTTGAATTTTTCTCTCATCATGGATGAATTTGTGATTGTAAATGATGCTATGCTATGTAAATGTAATTGTGAAATGACCTTATAGGGTAGATTCATCATTTTGAGGTGGTTTTGGGGTCAATGAATCAGTTTGCATGCTTATAGAGGCAAGTTATTCCACTGCCTATATTCCTGTTCCTTGTTGGGAAATGGTTGTAACAGTCCCTTATCTATTGGATTCGACCCCTGATGGCTAGAATAGGTGGTTTTTGTGTCTATATTATGTATTTTTTCAGTCATAGCAAAGGTAGGACTCTCTTGGATGCTCTGAGATACATTTTACATCTCTACAGCAGTTTAGCAAGGAAATAAACTAAGATTTGCAGCTATTTTTGTGGGATTCTTGTGGTAATGTGTTTTTTCATAGTTTCTCCTTCTGTTATTAGCTTTTATCATGTGTTATGTGTGCCAAAATCTAATTCATTCTTCTAAACTAAATGAAATCAAGATAGATATGTAGAATACATTGGTTACAGTGCTTTGCCTTGGGAATCCATTTAGTTTTTGATCTTTTCTATAGTTCGAAGAGGATACATGATCTCTGCATGCCCTCCTCAGCTCGTCATCAGCCTTAGACCTTCCATCTCACTTGATTACAAATGCCAAATGACTTACCTACCTCGCCCCATAGAACACCCTAGATCCTGACATCATTTCTCAAACCTAAAGCTACTTGCTCCATTTGATCTAGCAACAAAACCATAAAAATCAACCAAAAACTCTAGAGCTACTATACCTAGCCGAAAATCCATATTTTATTCAGTGATCTCAACTGAGATTGACAAGGAGAGAGCCCTCTCCTGACCTGGTAGGGCTAGCTACTAGGTTAAGCTTGGTTTGTGGTTATCATACGATTGCCTCCCTTTAGCCTGAGGTCAATCTAGGCTCTAACATAGTGGCGACCATACTAGGGAAGAAAGACAAATCACCCCAGTACAATTGAGAAGTTCTGAACTTTTGGATGATAAGTTTAGAATTCAGTAGGCTGAAAAGTGGAAAGTTGTAAAGCAATATAAAAGTCTTGAGAACTTTGAACACACTGGCTTCAAGAAGATACACCAGGTCCAATCTCGATCCTGATCCTCCTCCTGTATTTGAAAATCCTAATATTATCCCTTAGATACTTAGACAAGAACTTTTATCAAGTCCTAGACGGGTGTTCAGATCTCATTCATGCCTGGTAGAGTGGAAATTCCTCGAAGATCTTCCTTTTGACAAGTATTTTGGTCTCCCCTTGTTTCAAACTGTTAGTGCTCAAATCTGCCTTAGGTTGAAGGAAGGTGAGATTCAAGATAACATCATACCACGCTCAGCCTCGTAACTAGCCCTGCGAGGACAGGAGAGGGCTCTCTCCGGGTCAATCTTGACAAAGGATAATCGATGGGGCTCGGGATGACTGAAACAAAAGCTAATTTGAGGCTAGGTATGAAGTAAAAGGGTTTGGTTTGAGTTTTTTGGGGTTTGGTGCAGGAAATAGGGAAAGGCAAATTGGGCTTGGGCATGAGGCACAGTTTTTGCAGAGTTCTGATTGGGGGAAGGAAGGCAATCGTTTTGATGCTTTAAAGTGAGTGAATGGATGGATCAAACTGGTGAGGAGCTAAGGAGAGAAAGAGAGTCTCAAGAATTCTCCTTAACCAGATGAAAACATGGAAATTTAAACAAATTCAAAGGCAAAGCATAACAGTTAATGGATTCTACCTTAATCACTCATTTTTTCAAATTCAGAAGAAGAGAGAGGAAAATGATACACATAACACTAAAGAACTTACAATTACTTAGAGAAGAACACCATCAAAACATAAAGCCACATGGATCCCAAACAGTGCTACAAAACCCTAGTCTTTCCTTAGCCAAAAATGCAGAGATAGAATGTACAATGATATGCCAAAGCAATCCCAAGTGTCCAACCCTGAAAATGACTGAAAGATTACATGATATAGCCTATCTCAACCCATTCCCATGCCCCCAAGGGTCGAGCTCATCATTCTAGGAGCTGTTTCAACCAATTCTAAGCAAAGAACTAAAATCTAGGCAGTCAAAACAACTTGCCTCTATATGTTAGGAGACTGATTCATTCATTTAATTTTCACTTTTTAGTGAATGAATCATCTAGAACAAGTAAATAAGTGCCAAAATTACATCATGTTTACCCAATTACATCAAGAGAGATCAATAATTTCGTCAAAAAGAAAAACTAGGCAAATTGGTCGAATTTCTGAGTTGGAAGGTGAAACATTGAGCAAAAATTTTATGTGCGCCGCGCCAAAATCTGTGTGCGTCACGCCACTTTGAGGCTGATTTTGAGGCACTTACTGAAGTCCACATTGAGCCTAGGTGTGCTTGTTGGACAGCCCTACCTGTCTACTTTCCAACCCAAGTGGAATTTTCCAATTTGGTGTCCATTTGATCCTCCAAAAGTCCATTCTCCCAAGGCTGCTTCCTGTGTGTCAAAATAGGGGCAGTGGGGTCATTTTTTGAGTGCTTTTTGACCTTTTGGGGACCCAAAACTTTCCCAAACTTCTTGGCCATGCACCAGAAATCATGATTTTGCAAGAAAAATCTAGAAATATAAACTTTTTTCCATTTGGAGCTCCCTAGGAAAGCGCATGCCACGTGGCGCGGCGCACAGGGAGAGAAAGTCTGTTTTTTAGTGCCAAAATTTGTCAAAATACCAAAAATGCCCCAAATTTCTTGAAACTTGGGCTGGAGATTCTCCATCAAGTGTCATGCTAGTCTAAAGAGGCTTCGGCCAATATTTGAAGTCCTTCATCCACTTTTTTCCTCTTTTGTCTTTATCCTGAACTTATGGCGTTGATGTGTCAAACTGTGTTGGATTGTCTTAATGATTGTGCAACCTGTGCGACCAAGGAGAAATAGTGAAATAAGGAAGGGGATGAAAAAATAATGATGGATTAGGGACCATTGGGATAAATTTAGTTAGGGAAATCAGGAGGGTTTGAGGGGTTTTATGTATAGGTTTGGGAGATTTTTTGTAAGGGCTAGGGTTTTGGGATTTGAATGTAGGAAAGAAAATGTAGGATTGATGAGCTTAGGGGGGGTAGGAAACGTTGAAACAAGGGAGAAATTGGGAAGGATGAGTGACCATGGTATCAAAACAAATATTAGCAATCTTCCTTTGAGGCACTTTAGAGGTAGGGTTTCAAGTTTTTGTTTCAACCATTACCATCCATCAACCACCATACCCTAGCACAAACTTGGATGAAACACACAAATGGAGGATCTACCTACCTGTGGAATGAAGAATTTGCAATTTGGAGGAATATTTCAATGAATTTTAGGCCTTTTTTCCCAGTGCGCCGTGCCTTCCTAGTGCGTCGCGCCAGTGTATTTTTTGCACTGTGGAGAGCAGCCCAGTGTGCCGCCCCCTTTTGCAGGACCCTTTTGGAGGCCTTTCCGGTCTCCAAATTGGGTGTAGGATAGCTAGTTGGAAAGGTATTTGAGTCTAATTTCTAAACCAACTATAATGTTTCAATTTGGAGTTCATTTGCCCTATTAAAAAGAAAATCTCCCAAGACTGGGAAAAATGTGCCAAATGAGGCTGCCTCAAGGCGGAGTGCTTTTGCAGTCAACTTTGGAAAGTGTTCCTCAACTCCAAATTGAGCTCAAGATAGTGTATTAGAAATATCGTTGTGTCTAGTTGTCACTTGAATCATCCATAAAGTCATTTGGCCAACCAAGCTAGGAGAAATCGTGATTTTCCCAAGATCACTTCAGAGGTGCATCAATTCTCCCAAGGAAACTATAGTTTTGACATTTCTCTAAAACCATGACACTTGTGTAAACAGTGAAGGAGGTTTTTCTTCCTTGGCCAGTTTTGGACAAAATTCTCTCTCATTTTTCCCAAATTCATCTTTTATTTCTCAGAAACATCGCTAGAGTAAAAACTATCCCGATGTGTGGAACAGGGGACTTGTCGAAATGAAGCGAAATGAAGGGGATTGGGGGCTTCTAAATTCTTAAGGAAATTTTTGGAGGTGAGGAGGGATGTTAGGAAGTAGGGGAAAGTGGAATTTCAGAGATTGCGTGAGGGGAAGGGGTCCAAAAAGCCAAAACACAAGCCTAGCCTAGAAAATAAGGTTTGTAGCAAGAAACTAGGGTTTGTGCGCAAATGAGGAATTTGGGGGATCTCAGTGATGGGAAGTGTTTAATAAGGTACATTAAGGATAGGGGAAGGTGTATGAACATTAGGATACAAGGTTTTCTGATGATTTGACCATCCAAGAGAAATTAGCTTCAAAACCCTAGGAGAGGGAAATGAACCTTACTTAAGCGCAACTGAAGCGTGAACAAGATGTAAAATGACCCAGTGGAACTTGACATGATGATGACAACCATTTGAATGATGGTACACTCAGTTGAATGGTGACATGGAACGTCATTTGGACAACTTTGACAAGGGTGAAAAAAAACCCTAGACCTAATACCTAGTGACCAAATTTTTCTTGAAGGCTCACTGAAATGAAAAAATTTGACCTTGACACCTTAAAATCATTTTGTAAGAGCATGTTTGATCACTGGAGGAAGTCTGCAAAGACTGACACTAACATTGGCTTCAATGGGGATGGTAGCTCCTTGGAGGTGCCAAGAACGATAGATCTTTGGGAGAGCAGACAGTGCCTTCATCCATTGGGCAATGGAGTCAAAAACTCAAGTTGTAATGCATGAATGAAAACTTATGACTTGACGACACAAATTGACTCTCACTCAACTAAAAACTGACTCAATATGTAACACAACCAACAAACTAGAAATGATGCTCACAGTAGATATTATTCATTAAAAACTACTCTAACAGTTTCATTCATCACCTGATCAAGTGAAACGAAACAACCAATGCAGCCAAGTAAGTATTCTGGCTACTGTTTGTATTCTTTGTAAGTGCTTGCTTATGAAAAACAGGAGAGAACTACTGAAAGGCAACTCCCATGACAATTGAGAAGCAGATCCATTAAATGATATGGATTCTCTATCCGCCTCCAAAAACACTACATAAGGAAATCGAATTTCATGCACACTGGGACTTAGCTCATCCAATGGATTACTTCTCTTTTCCTCATACCATAAGTGTAAACTTTGATCTGAGCTTTGTGACGAGACTCCTGTTAAAAATGACAAAGAAACTGACTGCCAGATTAAGTTTGTATCCATAATTTTGTCAAGTTGGCTGCTGATCAAATTGTGAAGCATGAGTTGACTGGATGACTTCAAGAATACTGAGAAAGGATCTTCATAAATATAGCTTTTGATTTCCATTAACACATTACGGCTCTGGTCCAAGTAATCTTCATAGCTAGATATTATGATTTTCCTCACATCTATGCTGTCTTTCTCTGGTGATAGCAACAGGCTGTCAAAAGGATCCTGAATTTTGTGAATAACCAAACTCTGTTGCTGATTATCAATCTCCTCATATGACTACAAACATTGGTATGGGCTATGCAATGAACAATCTGTTAAACAAGACAATGAAGGCGACCTTTGAATAAGATTATTATCAACATTCTTTTCTGGCACATGGTTAGTCAATGGGGAAGAACTTTCACAACAAACATCATCCAACACATGAGCAATAGGATCATCAAAAACTTGAGAAGACTGCTGCGATGTATCCATTAAAACTGTATGACATCCTACTGGCTGTTCATCCTTCTCTTTAGAGATATTACGAAGATTCTACCTTATAAACTGAAATGCTTCAAAACAAAAGGGTACATAATCCTCTTTCATCATTAAATCATGTATTTTGGCTGCCAAACCTTCATCTGTAATCTGACCTTCATCCTCAATATTAAAACTGAGAGATTGTTGATTTCCTACAGGCTTCTCATTTGAAGATTTACTATGCAGTTTACCCTTCAAAAACTGAAATGATTCAAAACATAAAGGTAGGGAGTCATCTTATATTGTTTGATCATATGTGCCGAATTCCATGTCTTCATGTGCAACTTGACAATCAATGGCCTTCGGGGGCTACAAATCTGGATATGAGAAGTCTTGAACAAGGTTTTTATTGCTCTCAAGATGGTCCATATAAGGACTTATCGATGATTGACTTCTGATTGCATGAATGTCATCTCTGATGAACTGAAACGAAGAAAAACAAAAAGGAAAAGATCCTTCACTCACTTCAAAATTTGCTGCATTTTCCTCATCACTGTCATAGCTGATATGCATCGGTTGATCACTGTACTCAAGCTGCTGAAAGTGAACTTCCTCCTCCCACAAACTAGCTAATGATTTGTCTGCAAGATTAGCTTCTGTTTGGAGAACATGATCATCATCATACTAATTAAACTAAGGAAAATCATCAGTATAAAACACATTGTCAAGCATACATGTCATATCAACAGATCTCTCTTCTCCAAGATGATCTATAAAACAATCATTATCAGATCTATGACGACTGGGATAAGAAACAAAATGTTTTGGATCAACAACTTGTTCTTCTTCAATCAGTGAGCTATGGGCTTGAACATCATAAGCATTCCTTGCGGTGATCTTTTGCATCATCTCTTCCCCTACACTTGTCAAAATATCTAGCTTTACCTCTAGAGATGCTGATTCCTCCGGATCTATGTTTTTCATCTCTTCTTCTTTCAACCTTTCCCTTTAGATTAACAGATGAGCCTCTACATTCATTGCACTGTTCTGCATCTCGGGAAGTGTTGCAATATTCCTTTCTCTCAGCTGAAACTCCATTTCCGAATCAAATTCACCTGGATAGTGCAATAGAGAAGATCTAGGAGGAGGCCTTATATCAACGGGCATCGAATAATAAACTTGGTTAAATCTAGCCGAAAACTATTGTACCGTCTCCCCTAGCAATCCTTTCAGTTGGTTATACTCTTCTACAAACAAGAAAAGGTTCTGTCCAATCACCCACCTATCAAGGAAAGCTTCGATGAACTGCTGTAAATGTGAGATGCTCGCATCAGACAGGGTTTTGAACCAACTCTTCACTTTACCTTGCAAAGAAAGAGAAAAAAGCCTAATACTAACATATTCAACATCAACTTCAAAAAGGTCTAGAAAAGTCTCAACATTATGCACATTTTTCTCAACGTTGACATTCCTACATTCATCGTCAAAACTTGGCAAATAGAGATGATAATTTGCAGGGCAAGCATGGAGTACACAAGATAAAATCAGAGGCTTGTATCGATTTGGAATTTTACAAGGTATAGGGGTATGTACAGAAGCTGTAGAATCGATCTTGGTCTCTTGAGGCTTATCAATTTGAAGTTGGTCATCACAAGATTTAGAAGAAGGGTCTTGATCAAGCTCAAAGGCATGCAAATATTTGGTATTTACAATCTTCAAAGGGAAAGATTCAACTGCAGGCCGAGGATATTTTCTCAAACATAGTATACTTTACAAAGCCTTCTTGACATTCTCGGGAAAAGAGAAGAAATAATTTACAACAAAGAACAAAATGTCTTGGATGAAATTACAACTTGAATACCTGGTCTGTCCATTTTGTCCTTTCATGTTTTTGTTGGTGGGGTTCATCCTCCAGTGGAGTCTTTGGATTTGATCTCGAAAATGATTTGGAATCGCCAGGTGAATGATTTGAGCCTTGCTGTGTCTGATCATTGTTCACCATCAACCATTAGATCTGAACTTGATACATGTACTAGGGTGATCGTTTAGATCAGATGTTCAGTTTATAAACTAGACCGGAGATTGACTGAAGCAGCTTTCATCTACTTTTGCTAATGCAAAGCAAGAGCATTTTGAAGGCTACCTGGCTAACTTCAGGCTCCATCTATAGTCTACAAAGCCAGACAATGAAAATAAACTTTCTTTCCTAGTGGAGTCGCAACTATGTTAGTGCTCAAATCTGCCTTAGGCTGAAGGAAGGTAGGATTCAAGATAACATCATATCATGCTCAGCCTCGTAGCTAGCCCTACGAGGGCATGAGAGGGCTCTCTCTGGGTCAATCTCGACAAAGGATAATCGATGGGGTTAGAGATGACTGAAATAAAAGCTAATTTTATGCTAGGTATGAAGTACAAGGGTTTGATTTGAGTTTTTTGGGGTTTGGTACTGGAAACAGGGAAAGGCAAATTGGGCTCAGGGATGAGGCCTATTTTCTGCAGAGTTCTGATAAGGGCAAGGAAGGCAATCATTTTGATGCTTTAAAGTGAGTGAATGGATGGATTAGACTGGTGAGGAGCTAAGGAGAGCAAGAGAGTCTCAATAATTCTCCTTAAACATATGAAAACATGGAAATTTAAAAAAATTCAAAGGCAGAGCATAACAGTTAATGGATTCTACCTTAATCACTCATTTGTTCAAATTTAGAAGAAGAGAAAGGAAAATGATACACATAAAACTAAAGAACTTACAATTACTTAGAGAAGAAAACCATCAAAACATAAAGCCACATGGATCCCAAACAGTGCTGCAAAACCCTGGTCTTTCCTTATCCAAAAATGTAGAGATAGAATGTACAATGATATGCCAAAGCAATCCCAAGTGTCCAACCCTAAAAATGACTGAAATATTACATTATATAGCCTAGCTCAACCCATTCCCATGCCTCCACGGGTCGAGCTCATCATTCTAGGAGTTGTTTCAACCAATTCTAAACAAAGAACTAAAATCTAGGCAGTCAAAACAACTTGCCTCTATATGTTAGGAAACTGATTCATTCATGTAATTTTCACTTTTTAGTGAATGAATCATCTAGAACAAGTAAATAAGTGCCAAAATTACATCATTTTTACTCAATTACATCAAGAGAGATCAATAATTTCATCAAAAAGCAAAACTAGGCAAACTGGCCGAATTTCTAAGCTGGAAAGTGAAAAATTGGGCAACAATCCTCTGTGCGCCACGCCAAAATCTGTGTGCGTTGTGCCACTTTGAGGCTGAGTTTGAGGCACTTTTTGAAGTCCAAATTGAGCCCAAGTGTGCTTGTTGAAAATCCCTACCTGTCTAATTTCCAACCCAAGTGGAATTTTCCAATTTGGTGTCCATTTGCCCCTCCAAAACTCCATTCTCCCAAGACTGCTTCTTGTGTGTCAAAATAGGGGCAGTGAGGTTATCGTTTGACTGTTTTTTGACCTTTTGGGGACCCAAAACTTGCCCAAAATTCTTGTCCATGCACCAGCAGTCATGATTTTTCATGCAAAATCCAGAAATATAAAATTTTTGCCATTTGGATCTCGCTAGGAAAAGCACGCGCCACGTGGCGCGACACACAAGGAGAAAAAGTCTATTTTTTAGTGCCAAAATTTGTCAAAATACCAAAAATGCCCCAAATTTCTTGAAATTTGGGCTGGAGATTCTCCATCAAGTTTCATACTAGTATAAAGAGGCTTCAACCAATATTTGAAGTCCTTCATCCACTTTTTTCCTCTTTTGTCTTTATCCTGAACTTGTGGCGTTGATGTGTCAAACTGTGTTGGACTGTCTTAATGATTGTGCAAGCTCTGTCACCAAGGAGAAATAGTGAAATAAGAAAGGGGAAGGAAAAATAATGAGGGGTTAGGGACTATTGGAATAAATTTAGTTAGGGAAAGGAGGAGGGTTTGAGGGGTTTTATGTATAGGGTTAGGAGATTTTTTGTAAGGGCTAGGGTTTTGGGATTTGAATGTAGGAAAGAAAATGTAGGATTGATGAGCTTAGGGAGGGGTAGGAAATGATGAAACAAGGGAGAAATGGGGAAGGAGGAGTGACCTTGGCAGCAAAACAAATATTAGCAATCTTCCTTTGAGGCACTTTAGAGGTAGGGTTTGAAGTTTTTGTTTCAACCATTACCATCCATCAACCACCATACCCTAGCACAAACTTGGATGAAACACACAAATGGAGGCTCTAGATACTTGTGGAATGAATAATTTGCAATTTGGAGGAATATTTCAATGACTTTTATGCTTTTTTTCCCAGTGCACCGCGCCAGTGTATTTTTTGCACGGTGTAGAGTAGCCCAGTGCGCCGCACCTTCACAGTGCGCCGCGCCCTTTTGCAGGAGCCTTTTGGAGGCCTTCCCGATGTCCAAATTGGCTGCAGGATAGCTTGTTGGAAAGAGATTTGAGTCTAATTTCCAGCAAAACTATAATGTTTCAATTTTGAGTTCATTTGCCTTGTAGAAAGTCAAATCTCCAAAAAATGGTCAAATGTGCCAAATGAGGCTGCCTCAAGGTAGAGTAATTTTTCAGTCAACTTTTGAAACTGTTCCTCAGCTCTAAATTGATCTCATGATAGCTCACTGGAAATCTCTTTGTGTCTGGTTATCACTTGACTCATCAAGAAAGTCATTTGGCCAACCAAGCTAGGAGAAAGCTTGATTTTCCCAAGGTCACTTCAGAGGTGCATCAATTCTCCCGAGGAAACTATATTTTTGACATTTCTCTAAAACCATGACACCTGTATAAAAAGTGGAGGTTTTTCTTCCTTGGCCTGTTTTGGAAAAAATCCTCTCTCATTTTTCCCAAATTCATCTTTTATTTCTCAGAAACATCACTGGAGTAAAACCTATCCCGATGTGTGGAACAGGGGACTTGTCGAAATGAAGCGAAATGAAGGGGATAGGGGGCTTCTAAATATTTGAGTAAATTTTTGGAAGTAGAGAGGGATGTTAGGAAGTAGGGAAAAGTGGAATCTCAGAAATTGAGTGAGGGGAAGCGGTCCAAAAGGGAAAAACAGAAGCCCAACCTAAAAAATTGCTAAGTTGTAGCAAGAAACTAGGGTTTGTGCGCAAATGAGGAATTTGGGGAATTTTAGTGATGGGAAGTTTTTAATAAGGTACATTATGGATAGGGGAAGGTGTATGAACATCAGGATACAAGTTTTGCTGATGATTTGTCCATCCAAGAGAAATTGGCTTCAAAACCCTAGGAGAGTGAAATGAACCTTACCGAGGCACAACTGAAGCGTGAACAAGGTGTAAAATGACCCAATGGAACTTGAAATGATGATGACAACCCTCTGAATGATGGTAAAATCAGCTGAATGATGACAGGGATCAACATTTGGACAATTTTGACAAGGGCGAAAACAAACCCTAGACCTAATACCTAGTGACCAAATTTTTCTTGAAGGCTCACTGAAATGACAAAATTTGACCTTGACACCTTAAAATCATTTTGTAAGAGCATGTTTGATCACTGGAGGAAGGCTAAAAATACTGACACTAACATGTCCCGCTGCTCAAGGGCAAGGCCAAGGTGCCAAAGAACATTGACAAGAGCAAGGTCCCCTTGCAAACCCCTCTGTTGTCAGACGAGGTTGTCTTTGAAGGACCAAACTTGGGGTAGGTTCCTCTGCTGAAGCTGGAAGACTAGGACTTGGCTGACCATGAGAAGTTCTTGGACTTGGAAATCGAGCAACTAATGTGCTGCATTATTGACACAACCACCGGGATGACCACATTGGAGCCGCAGAAGTGGCTTAGGGGAGTAGAAAAGGCAAGTCTACCCAACCTGCTATGGGTTTCGCACTACAACCGCACCCCCATTACAATGTTGGTCATCAAGCAGCTACTATTCTTGGTGCATGATGGGTGTCTATGGCTAGAGGAGCCAATACCCATCACTGATAGATTGATCCATAGGATCACATGGCTTCCCTACATAGGAGAAAATCTGGCCATGACGTTTGGCGGAAGAGGTGGTGAGTAGGCCCTCATAGAGGCCATGAAGGAAAAATTTAAGGTTGTGAAGAAGCCATGAGGCTATGCCATCTCATGTATCAGTGACCCTACAATCAAGGTGGCCAAGCAAATCTTGGCAAGAAAGGTGATGAGGAAGTGTCGCACAGATAAGTTGCCTGCACCTATCACCACGCTAACAGCCCAGTACGCCAAAGGAATCCAGTTCAATTGGGCGCACTATCTATGTGGCGAGTTCCTCGCGAACTGTTGCGAGGCACAAGAGCTCAGCAAAAGTTTCCACTATGTATGTCTCTTGATGTTTATTGTTCTAGTAGCATGGGAGTTGCCAGAAGACAGTCAATTCCCCTTGATCACACCGGACCTACCAAAAGTAGCAAAGTACACTTAGTTGTGGACGACCAAGGATGCACAGTGCATCAAAGGTAGCAAGATCTTTTGGATCTTGATGGAGATGAACATCTGCATGGCCATCAATCACAAACCGTGGTTGTTGCCTACTATGTTTTCCAACCTGCAGGGGTACATAGAGTTCAAGGCATATTTTCACCATGTGTCAATTAGGGCACAAAAGGACCCTGCACAGACATGGTATGACTTTCCTTACTTGGCAATAGATGACGCCATTGATGCATACTTCATGATTGGCCAGTAGAGTTGTGCACTACATCAGACTTGGCGATGGAGGAAAGCAAGTCCGTCACGCAGCACAAGAAGGAGAAGGCCAAGCTCAAGATGGCACTTTTAGCTGAGAAGAGGTAGAAGGAGGCCACTGACAAGGCCTAGGTGGAGTGCGATGCAACCCAGTAGACGACGAAGAAAATAGGTGAGCTAGAGTGGGGCTCTAACAAAGGCGTGAGGTCAACTTCGCCCGACACAAAGGAGGAAATGGACAAGAAAATTGAGTAGCACAGCGTGGACCCGTAGGCGATGTCTACCTACATCAAGTGTCCACGGGAAAAAGAGAAAGGAGGATCGAGGAAGAAATCCAAGGCCACTAAGATGTCACTGGACCCAGTCACCTTCACAAAGGATGATTTTCATTACATTGGAGACGTGGTGTGAGATGTCACCACGGAGGCCCTACAACAGTTTGAGTAGTGGTAACAACTAATATTGGGGGCCCTCTAGATAGGTCTGCAAGAGTTGCAGACCTGCACATCACAAGATGGCATGGTGTCCACCAACCTCACTATCAGCACTTCAGAATCAACCAAGATACTATGTGCGAAGGTCTCTAGCACGATGGTGTTGCCCGATGGAGTACTAACTATGGACAATGAAGCTGATAGGCCCACTATCAATGCCATCAAGGGGGTGGGGTTGAATCTGGTAGTGCTCCCTAGCGAGGCGCTCCACCTATTGCACGATGGAGTGATTGCAGAGATGAGGGTTTGCGAATAACGAGCTTTATAAGTGATCAGCCAGCAAAGGATTAATAATGAACAAATGTCCCTACAACAAGACTCTACCATCACCGTTGTGACTGAGGTAACTGACCAAAGAAAGCGTATAATTTAGGTCCTGGAGGAGGCATGCCAAATAGTCTCGAAGTTTACCATTCCTGAAGAAGAAATGGTCAAGGTACGTGTCCACAAGCTTGCTACAGGGGTGCGCGATGCTTTCACAGTGATGTCTAGGATTCAACAGGAGCTAAACCTACAAATTAGAGAATTACAGTTGAAGACCCAGCCTTCAACTCCGCTAGAAGTAAAGGCAGCGTGCAACCGTTGTCACAGAAGCGATAATGGTGGTTGACAGTAAAGTACATACTACACAAAACTTTTCGCACAGTCGTTTGAGGTCCTGACAAGCCTGCAGGAGGACCCTAATGTACATCGACTGGAGATAGAAGCGCAAGAACTGCAGTAGTTCTATGACAAAGTAAAAGGTATAGCACAAACCATTGCGCTCATGTAGAGACTAGAAAAGCTGCAGGAGGCCAAGGAGTTGAAAGAACAGGTAGATATCGTGCACAATGATGCAGTGTTGAAGGCGCACTTGAAGCCCTAGCCGGACAAGGCTTATGCAATCACGAACTCTATTGAAGGAAAGCTTGTGAATCTACAAGGAACTCAACAAAAGCTTCAGGCCGATAGTTTAGTAGTGTCTAAGAAGATGGTTGAAGAAGCAAAGCAGGCGGCCACACAGTTCACTACCAAGGTTGCAGTCATACATATTGATCCGGGAGGTCTTCGCGCTAAGATCTCTTCACCCGCAAAGTGACTCGAGGGTGAGTCACAATCTTTCTATTGGGGGCCTGTTGGAAATGAGATCCCCTAAGGATAGTTTTGGGACTAAAATCCCATGTTTTGGGACAAGTTTTGTAATAAAGTTGTAAAGTATTTGCATTTATTGGTCGTGGAACGTGAAGGTGTCATGAGTCGTGAAGGTTGTCTGTCCTTATTTTGTAAAGTGTAAAGTCATCTGTAAAGATATACCCATGGTCTGCAGACCATGGGATTGTATAAAAATAGATAATTGAGTAAGCTCTAAGTAATCTTAAGCTTTTGGTAGGATAAGACAAGGCTTAGAGTCTTGGTAGAGAAGTCTAAGTTTCAGGTCTTAGCGTAGGTAGAGGCTCTGTAGCTGAGTACGCAGAGGCATAGAGTGGAAGTCTGCAGCTAAGTGTGTGGACTCCTGTAGTTGTGTGCACAAAGTTGATAGAGTCTATAATAATCTAGAGATATCAATAAAGAGAAGTATTCTACAAATTCTGTGTCTTTACTTCCTGTTAATGCATCTGGTTATGTTGTGTTTTGGGTTTATGTTACAATTTTTATGTAATGCGCAAATATATGTGAATCTATTGGGTAAATGAATGCAAGTAAGAATATCAGTTTATGCGGCGCTAACTATGATCGTTTAGTAAGATAAGTAAAACACTTAAGATAACTTGGGAACCTGTATAATACGTTGTCATAGCAACGTGAAAGTACCTGGACCACAGGTTAGGGTTACGCGAAGGTCAATCACACTCCATAGAGTTGCTGAAGGGCAGAATAAAGGGCTAGAATGATAGAGCCCTAGAACTTAAAAACTTGCGTGAAAGTAGGAATAGAGTGTATAAATGGACATCATGACCATATCAGGGTGCAAAAACTTGGTTCTAGCATCCACCCATACTACTTCAGGTGAGATTTTGGTCTGCGCTCCGTGGGTTGATGCCAAAAGGGCTAGTAGTGTGGGGATTTGTTTGGCTAACTAACACTGAACCTGGGTTAGACCCCATGCAGCCAACAGTCACAATAGGCTTCATTGGTAGATCATCCTCACTCCTCTACATCTTTAGGTTCTAAATTGTTTATGAGTGGACCAACACTTGTCTTTGTTTTTGCTCAATCAAATGATTATCAAACTCCTACCAAAATGGTTGTGGAAAATGATGCCATTAATACGCCTTCTACTTCGGCTCAACCCAGTTATAGTTGTCTTCATATCGAATGAGCTAGTAATTATTCCATTATCTGACCACCTCCAAAAGGTGTTTTTCGACATCATGATATAATCTGAATGTGTGAGTTACTCAGCTTTATAATATTATGGAATATTTAGCTCAAGAGTCTTCGATGATCTAAGCTTTAGAATTCATTCAGACTTTTCCATCGTAAAAAAAATAATTAATATCTACCGTAGGAGGGATTGTTCCTACAGATTTAAATCTAATTACTTTTGACCTTGATAACCACATTCCTCGTCTCCCACGTCAACTTGCCTTCTTGATACAAGTTATTATCAAGGGGAAGACTATTCATAGGACTATTATTGATGAAGGTGCTTCTACTTGCATCATGTTCCTTTCATGCTAGAAATATATTGTCTCTCCACCTCTCAACCAATCCCCGAATACCTCAGAAGCCTTTGATGGTAGAGGTTCACGCCCATACAGTATTATCAATGACTTGCTAATATCATTGGAAGGAAAAATAGTTTACCTAGAAATAGAAGTTGTTGATGCCAATCTAAATTACAATTTTCTACTTGGTCATAGCTGGACCCATACAATCTTTTGCATGTTTTCTGGATGAAACTCCTGATGAAACTCCATGGAATGACCTCCATCGTCATTCCTAGTTTCTCCCAAGACTTAGAGAGAGTTCTTCTTGTCTAAAAACCCTTGTTTCTGATGTACTGATTCATCCACTTCAGACATCTATTTTGGTTCATGAAGTGTTGTCTGAAGGAAACATGGGGAACATTTCAACTATATTTCCCATCTACATCTATGTCAAACCAGGGACTATCAAAAAGATCCATGTTGAGGTTTCTTGTTCTTCAGATGAGATCAATATTTATATGCCCTCTTAAAAGAATTTCGTGATGTATTTTCTTGGTCGTATGAAGAGATGTCTAGCATAGATCTGAGTATAGTAGTGCACGAGATTCCTAGTTTTTGAGATGCAAAGCCTGTTTGTCAACACCTTCATCCCATACACCCTAGAAAGGCAATTTCCATAAAAGGGAGAAGTTGAAAAGCTTCTTTAAGATGGTTTCATTTATCCTATTCCATTGACACCTTGGGTCTCAAATATTGTTCCTGTTGTTATCACTCAGGTTGTCCCTAAGCTCCTGAAGGGATACGGCCAAGGTAACCACAAACCAATCTTTGGATTACAGGTTCTAGCCCACCTGTAATCAGAGAGGGCTCTCTCTTGCTGATTTAACTTTGTTGATGATGATTTTAGGCTAGCTATTAGGTTCAGTGGGTTTTGTTTAGGTTTGGATGGTGTTTGAATGGAAGGAAGATGCATTCAAGCAGAGAGGCATGCATAGAGTGATAAGTTTCAAACCATTTGGCGTGGAGTCAAGGAGTAGGACCGCAGACAGGCTTTCCTGATCACAAGAGGAATATGGAGCAAGGTAGCTGCACATGAAACAACCTTCAAGATAAAGAGATGGAGTGAAATGTAAGGAATGAGAGGAAATTAAGAATCTCTCAATCAGCTTAACAGAGGGAAGGAAATGAACTCTATCTAGGGGCAGTTAAGAATCCCTGGATAATTGTCACACATGGTGAATTAGGGAAAATATGAGCCAGATGGAATTCATATTTATGCCTAAAACAGATGAAAACATAAAGAAACAGTAGAAATTGAGCATAGAGTGCACTTAAACAAATTCTAAGCTATTCTTTCTTTCTGCTGCTTAGATAATGACATATGAATGGAAAAACAGAGGTAAGAAACACTTATTGAGTCATGTATCAGCACAAGAATTCCACAGTCACTCTTCAACCATTAAACGCAGTACACAATTCATTCTCCAAGCTCATAAGTAGTCTTTGATTATAGAAGTTATCAAATATATAGTGCGAGTCTCTGCTCAAGCAAAACATCTAACCAACAAAAACCAACCCTCATTCCATTGTTCAGGCTCATCTTTATAGGTAAAATATCCAAAAGTATTTATTACAGCTGACCTAAACAGGTCTTCGGGAAAGCTTTTAGACCTAAACTTGTGCTGGAATTAAACGCAAGTAAATATCCTTTGGGTTGCGCCAGAGGCAGCTGGATCAAAATGAATTAATATGGTGTCTTTGGTGACCTGGTGCAGTGGTTCTGCAATAACTGTGCTTTGATTTTTGGTCCACTGATCTTATGTGAGTTTTAATGTGCAGTCATTTGTGATGATGAGCTTTGAATGGTTCCTTAACTGCTTCTTGACTTTCAAGGTTTTCTTTTAATGTTTTATTCGCCTCGAGCCCTGAGAAGATCTTCACTGATACACTTCGCCGCACCACTAATACTCTTTGACATGGTTTTTGGCTTCACATCTACTCTGATACTCTTTAATGCTTGAATCGGGTCTTTCTCTTTCTTCTGATACGCTAAAAATTGCAAAATCGGGCCTTTTCTGCCCTTTTCGGCGCAAAAATGGCTAAGGAATCAAAAGGTTCCCCAAAGATTCCCCAATATGGCCCATTTCCCGTAGAAATGCGCAATTAGTGCTAAGCGCTGATCGCACATCAAAAATTGCCTCAGAATTTCAATCTGGGGCTCCGAAGCCTCAATTTTGCACTTGCGCATTTTTTGAGCTGTTGACGTCAGCATGACATCAACGGTACGGCAGATGATGTCAGCATGATGTCAGTAGTGGGACCCTCTTGTACGGTGATGACGTCAGCAGGGTGACATGGTAGTACGGCGGGGTAATGACGTAGCAGGGACACGGTGGCAGGGTGATGTCAGCAAGGCGCAGGTAGGAAGGGTTGAGCTGGCGGAAACTTGGCAGGTGACATGGTGCTCATGTCACGCAAGGGGAGGGCAGTTTTTGGGTTTGCGTCAGACCGCCTTTGGTACGGGAGTGGTATATGTTAGGGGCAGCCCGATGCAATGAACAGTCCACAGCTGTCCTGGTGTACAACAGGGAAACCATCGTCCATCGGGTGCTATCGCATTGTTACGTAAGGGCACCCGATATGTATGAGGACCATCAGATCTGGGAGAGGCAATATGACAGTGGACGGGAGGAGAAGATGCACGGGTTTTAACCAAACTACACGCACAATAAACTTTAATTATTCGCGGCTTCGGGTGGGTTTTGAACTTTAGAAATTGGTGTGCTTTGGCGGGGGACTGTGGTTATTTTATTAATCAAACATCAATAAAATCGAAAGTATAATGTGCGCGGGGTGTGGTATGGTTTGGTGTGTGGAGAAAAGGGTTTAGCAGGGTTATTTATTTAACCAGATGTTAAATAAATCCCGAGATTAGTGACACGGAAGGCTAATACTAAATCCCAGATGAATCTAACATTTCCCGACTTGTATTTATTTGGCTATAGTTGCCATGGGGAGAATATTTAATATTTTGGGGTTTTATATAGCTTTTTGCATAATAGGGGATAGGGAAATGATTTAGGGAGCTAATAAATAGAATTAGAAGTTAATATGAACTTGTGAGGTGAAGTGTAGGGGAGGGGCTAAGTCTGTGATAAAACTTAGACATAGGAAGTGAATGAACTATGGAGAAATGACTTTTACACAAGAAATGTGGCTTCTTTTCACTAAGCCAACTCAGATGTCAACATGGCTTGAACAAGAGTGGAGTGAAGATAGACTCTTGTGCAGATCCCAGGGTCCTTGAGGGGATGTTAGTGAATGATTTGGAAAATAGAAGAAGGGGGAGTTAGACATGCCTCGCTTGAAGTCCTTCAAATGGGAACTACCTAATAACTGTGATCTGGATAGATATAACACTTGAAAATGTGGAATTGATCACAGATCAACATTCTGCAACCTCAAAATTACCTACCCAACCTACTTTCCTAACATTTTTTCTTCTTCTTGTTTTGGGTGGATTTGGACTTGCAGACCCATCTTTTTCAACTTTTTCTTTTCTGTCTTCCTATTTACATCTACACTTATTTCTTCCAAGGGCTTAGATTAAGCAGTTGGGCTCCTTTGATTCTCTACCTGTCTAAGAATCTTCCAAGATTAAGTTGTTTGGACAGATATTCATCCTCTATATTCTAAAACGAGAAATTGAAACCTAGGGAGACCAAGATTAAAATGTTTGGACCTCCCTTTAACTGAAAATTGTTCAAAACTGGAATAGTATATCAAAATTGGAACACAGTAGTGGCACTTGGACTGGCACGCTCTCATGGCAACCTTCTTTGGCCTCTATAGCAAATATTGAACACTGCAGCATGTAAAGTATGACATATTTGGCATGTAAAAATGTCAATCATGAAAGATGAGTAACCTGCTGTAGCAGGAGGCTAACAGTGGCTCCACTTGGGGATGGCTTTTCCTTGTGGAAAGCCAAGAACAGCAGGTCAGACTGCCTTGATCTTCTGTTGTTGCTGTAAATTGAGAATTTTCAATGCTGATTGTCTGATAATTGAAATTGTGGGAATGAGAACATCACTTTCCCTCAACTGAAATGTTTGTGACCTGTGTAGCATCGCCTGCTTTCTTCTACGTGCTCTGTTGCTTGGACTTTTATATAAGAAATAAGATAAAATGCTGATATATACAAACATTTATATACAGACATCATCTTGCTAGGATATTTTCAACAAAAGGGATAAGTGACCTAGAGACTCCCTTCCGGTACCTTGGAGCCTGCATGCCTCAATGGTAGGTTCTTCGTGTTCGACGTGAGGTTTTCATCATTGGCCTCCGATCGGATGACTCTATGGGTGTTCGA